>CM051038.1:36088840-36218840 GCA_027627225.1 Congeria kusceri | reverse complement strand
GCAACGTGTCATGTTCTTATCAAGTAACATGACAGTATTGAATAAATGAAGTGTTTTGGATTTAGTTAACTTGTAATGATTTCAGTCTTGTTTCAGTTGTGTGTTTTTATGCGTATTGATTAGTTCCTTCGTGATTTTATGTAATATAATATGTACATGTTTCTTTATGTTCAGCCAGTTGTTATCTAGTAATTCATTTATGTGACCGTCGTTTAGGTAATCTCGAACGAGCGTGTTCATACGAGAAAGATGCTTTAATTGAACATTATTAAGAAATGATATCAAATAACATTCGTCAATAAAACCCTTTAATTTTTATGGAATAAGAAGTTACAGAAATGACAAAACCATATTTATTACAGCCATCAACCAATTCACTTAGCCCAAGTATTTCCCCGTTGTCAATTAAAGTAATATTATTCGAGCTATTTGTAACACAAAGTGAGTAGTCAATGTTAACATTAATGCTATTAAAAGTGTAACATTTATGTCCTCAATGTCCGTGTGAATGCGTACATGTATCTCATTTTAAGTGCGCGTACTAAAGCTGACCCTGAAAGCAATGTGCAAATTTGATACAGGAAGAAGTTTTGTATTATTACCGGTACATGCCGGGACATATATGATGACATTCATATTTTGTACAGCTGCCTCGAGTCATTTATTGTTGCCAATCGATATTACTGAGCGCGGAGAGGAAGATATATTGCACCTAAAGCTTCCCTGTTTATAATAGACGCTAATTAATAAGTGAAAGAAATGGCAACTTGGAAGATTGGAAATAAGTATTGTCTGTTCTGTAGTGCATGCCACGTCTGCAATGAGTACTCTTATAGATTTAAAAACAGTGTCATTGAACTTTACAAAAGCCTCTCATACAGCACAATAGCACTCTCTCTCTCTCTCTTTACTGACCAGTGATGTATGCTCGAAAACGAGCTGAGATAGACTGGACTGAATAAAACTGACGATTGGGACATGTTATAACCCTTTTTAATTATAGCCATTTAGGTTCATTATGATTGCGTTCGATTATAACATCAGTACAATATGAGCGTTTATTGAAATAGTTGGCATTACTACTACATACAAGTGATAGGTAATCAAACGTCAATCATAATTGAATACCATCTCAAGTGGCATGTGTTGCAACAGATTACGATCGTCACTTGCATTACAGTGGTCTCTCATTAATATTTCTGAAGCAATGTGCTAAATTGATAGCTCTTATATACTCCGTTCTAACTTTATTTGCTGTGTGGGGTGAGTTGGGTATTTGTTTGAAGTTATATTTACTAATTACATCTACCACAACATATTGTAAATATTATGCCGATGCTCAGCTTTGTAAAGCTTCTTGATGATTTGGCAAATATAAATACTTCAAGAAATGTTTGTATATACGTTTACAAATCTAATATAAGAAAGCGTGGTCTGTCAGAATACGACATAAAGGTTATGTTATATCTGTAGTTTCAATGAATTCTTTATTTTAATTTGGTGTTTTATTAAGTCAAGTTGGTATACATGACTTTTGCAGAATTTACACACATAGTAGGAGCCGCGTAGTTGTTCAGACTGTGTGTGGTATAGTAGTTTGATTCACGCGATTCTTTGCGTTCTGTTGTGATAGCTTTATCACGATCTAGTCATCTATTCTTGAAACAATGATGAATGATGACCTACTTGTAATTCCTCAAGTTTGGTTTTACTTATACTAACTACGTGAATTTAGATTAGTCGTACCGTATGTCGGTATTGGAGAATGCTAAGTGTACCGGGCATTGTGTCATGTTTATGGCGTTATTAATGTTTCGACACTCGACTAGGTAGTCCATTAAATTAATGCCGACCAAAACAAAGGCATGTGACATACGGGTTTTCTACCAATCCCAGAAGAAACATTGATATACTGACAAGTTGAACTACTTTTACATTTTACATAGAGTGTAATAGTATACAGTGTGCAGATGGATTGGTGCTATAATGAGACCACAGAAAACCAATTGATCTCAGAAGACGATATTGCCGACGATAATGATCAGAAAATCGTCGTTAATCACACATATATATGAATAATAATACATATAAAGTAACATATTTGTTAATTCGTCCATAAATACAATATTCTGTTTTAAACGAATTGAATTAATGCACATGTGTATATTTTTTTATTTAATACGGAACACATGCGTATGTCCACCATAAATTAAATACAAATCTTATATCATTATTAAGATGGTTTTAGCGGTTCAATATCGCAGTTCTTTACCAGATTGATAGCTGTTTGTATTAGTTATTTTAAAACGGCGTCTTGCAAACAGGCAAGCATTATTACATTGTATGGTCCAAAATTAGATTCTTGCCCCTAATTGTTGGTGTGTAAATAACTACAACGAATGTGTTTAAATAAAGGATATGTTGTGTGTAACTAAGGTGATAATTTCATCAGTTATTACTTAGCACTGACATTAATTATATTTTACTTTTGTTGTTCAAATATGATTAATTATACTTGTGTCAAGTAATAGCCAACTTAAATAAACTTGTAAATTGGTTATACTTTTCTTGTTATATTTTCAAAAATATAATGCATTATGTATACACATTATATATTACATTATGTATAATCATTATATATTTACAAAACGCAATAAAATGAAGAGATATAGCATTCACAGTTTTATAAAATATTTGTTCTAACGAACAATAGTCGTTTTTAACTGCTACATATCATTACAGAACGCAGCTTGTTAAAGAGATCAGTTAACAGGTTGGCAAATTGACAATTTGCTTTTTTTTTTCACAGATCTCAACAAGAGAAATACGCTATTGATAAATAAGCGAAATAATACTATTGACAAGAAATATATTGGAAATATAGTGCCGCCTATGAACAATCATCAATTGAAAAAGATACAGTTATCAAGCTTTTGTAACGCTTTTCGTGGGTGTTTTAGAAACCACGTGTATCATATAGAGTTGAAAATTTACCATAATGATAAGCAGTCGGCATAGCCGAGTGATTACAGCGGCACACTTTTTATCCCGGCGGACGTGGTTCGATTCCTGACGAAGGCATTTTTTTCTTTATAAAATGTTTGTTTTTGGTCTGTCCAAGTGCTTTTGTTTTTTCAGTAAAGTCATTAAATGTCATTTTGGTTAAATACGAAATTATGTGAAGAAGTGTCTTTAATTATACTGTCGCAGTATTTTCCACGATCAATCATCTGATATTAATTTAATCTGTTGACCTACATTGCCAGGTTTTAATGACCGGATAAGATAGCACATCCAAGAAAATCGTCGTATTCTTCGGAAGATTAATTAATTTCACTATCGCTAGGACCGACACATATGTGAAATAAATGTTTGCAATAGGCTGATTCACATCTTATGAGCTATATTAAATTCGTCTTATCATTTCCAAAAAATTATGTGTTCTTCTTAATGTTGAACATATTCTTAAAATGATCGTGCATGGACTTATAAAGTTGTTGCGATATTTTATATATGATGAATGCACAAATAAAACATATAATTTCGATATATTTCGAAGAGACCCGAGCGGCGCAGCGTAAGCTGACATTATATAAATATTGACTTCCTTGAGGGTGACAGTAAGTCTTGTCAACCCGAGAAACACTGTCGACCGAGGCTTTAGCCGAGGTCGACAGTGTTTGTCGAGGGTTGACGAGACGCACTGTCACCCTCAAGGAAGTCAATATTTATTTTATTATACCCCACAAAATCAAAGTAAAGAAATCAATTACATAAGTTTAATGTCGTCTGATATAGAAATATAAACAATCAAACCTCTACATGACACATACTTTAAATTAAGCTAAATCCCTTATCATTTGCGTACCGGGCGACATAACGGTAGCGGGCGACATTGCCGGGCGACATATCGGATAAAAAAATTGAAATGAGTACTTAAAATAGTGACGATTACAACACAAACATGTACATTTGAATTTCTCACACACAAGTTTTGTCTTAGTGATAAACGCAGGAAACACAATTTCAGCCGAATAATTGTTTAAATTAATTCCAGCCAAATACTCAGGGAGTTTGTCGAATAATTAATCCTCCGGCATTGTTTCTGGATCAAAACAATTTCCAAGAAAACTAATCACGAATAAAAGATGGAATAAAAGCACACTTTAAGACAACCTTGGCAGCATTCAACATTTGAGAGAAGTTATACGCAATAACATCGAACACGTATATTGGCTAAGTATTCCACTTTGCTTTTCTGGTAATGTTCATTAAACGTTTGTCATTATTTTTGTTATTCACAATTGTTTTCTCAATTTTAATCAGTTCAGTTACTAAAATATTAAATACATATACTGTTGTGTATACGTAAACGTTGAATTTATTCGCTATTTATTTAATCGGGCGTAAAATCGGCCGATTTTATTAACGATTAAAAAGTATAAATAATTCACGTAGATACATGGTTAAATACTGATTTTTGACATATAAAAAATGATTTGTTCAATCTTTTATTAATTAACAGAAGGGCCATTAGGGCTAATCACAAAGGAAGGCACTTACAATACACCTGTCTATACAATAACGCAGTCGGATATAACACTATTCTGTAATTAAGTACAATAAGTACAATAAGGACAATCATGAGTTTAATAGGCATCGGTCTGGAAATGTATTGAGTTTATTAAAATGACAATGAGACTCGCATACATCAAAAACAATATTGGATTTAAGTTCAATACAATTATTTTGTCCATTGAACTTGGTTTTATTGTGCCTTTGAATCTTCGGTTTGTTGTGTGTTCACTGCTCTATATACTTTTGATCTTTGTTTCAGTCGTATATATTAATATATACACTTGTCTGCAATATCGTTTGAATATAGTATAATCACATAATTATAACAGTATTACAAACTGCATCGCATTTAGTTGAAATATGTGTATATTGGAGTGTTATTCTGGTGGTGTATAAGTATATTAATCATACAAAAACTATTGAGGGCGAAACTTTGTCATAAGAGCATTAGCTTTTATTGGGGATTACTTAACTTAAACACATGAGTTGAACGTCAGTTGAAATTAAGAAACAGCAGATAAAAAGCAGCAGGCAATTTATAGTAAATAGTTATGTAAAGGATTGCACACTGAAAGGATACCACATATCATCAACATAATACAGCATTACCGATTCTCATCCCTGGATTTTACGCGTCTCAAACAAGACGAGAAAATAAGTATTGTTCTACCACTCTTTCAAAAAGATGAAACGCCCCAGTCGTTCGGTATCTGCACTTTTATGTTTATTTTTGATAAACAATCTAATGTTACGACCATATCGCTCTTTCAAGAGTTTATCACTTCAAAAAGTTATAACACGTGCTTTAGAGCATTAATTAACTACATATTTATAAAGTATTAATATATAAAGTAGGGCATTCTCTTTGCACACAAGTATCATAATTAAACAAACGAGAGGATCTCAGATTATCAAGCGAGTTGCGTTTTCTTGGCTAATAATATAGTCATAATTATAAGGGTATTGTTGTATAATAAACGGTAGCCTGTGCATGTATCAAACATGTATTTGAGTACAGCGCCGTAAGAGATGGTACTGTTTAATTAAGTCAACGCCATGGAGATAACAACAACAAACACATGGCGTGAAAGTGCAAGTACATTTCAATATGAACAGACTATTTGCAATTCTGACGTCAATTAGTGCAAACAAGATCCACAACAATCAATTAAACTCTTCTCGGCAAAATGTCCTTTCGCAAGAATTCCAAAGCAAGACTAAAGTGGCTTTATTATAGTTGATTACATTTTCCAGAAAGATTTTCCTTGCTTAATCTTACTCCCTGACTACTATTTCCAACATAAATAACTGTCAATTACGGTGACAAGCAAGGCTTAGCGGTCGAAACTTCATCGCTTGTTTTGGATTATGTGAGATCTGTAGAGGAAATGCTGGCTAACTCGTATATGTGACAGAACAGCAATCTTATCTGCAAATAAATGGATCGTCTCAGACAATATATTGGACATAAACGTCTTTTTCCTGTGCTGATATATTTACAAGGCGAACACTGGCATTATAAGAGAGGATTCGATTTGCCTGGTGGCCGCGATTTCCTTTACGCCAACACTGGCAGTTATAATTGTATTTCTTCAAGAGGCTAAATTGGATGTTCTCTGAACTAGTTTCCTTCACCGAAGTTCGTCGATATAAAAGTAAGCAATGTTGGAACATCCATGTTTTAGTACGTTTGTGTTTGTGTTTTGTATTATAAGTAGTAATTGATAGTATTACTTTGTTATTAATTAATTACTGATTACATATATTTGTCCTAGAGATAGGTTGAATTATCCTTTAAAGTGAAAACAATGAGAAATCACAAATACAGTGATAGGATTCATCGTTTAATAACGTGGGCAATTAACGATTGATGCATTAATACATTTTAAACATTGCCTTGACCAGAAAGTAATATGGAAACCAGAGGGTCCGGCTAATTTGTCTGGTAAAAAGTGATTCTGAATAAGGTCCTACCTGCTTCAATTTATAAAACGGTACACATCATTCGGTTTTATCAAACTATTTTTTCTATAAAATCGAATGTATGTATTAGCAGTTATTTTACTAGTATCTGTTACTTTTTCCTGGATTGTTTACTGCAACACGTACCTTTTAGAGATAACGCGTACTACACAGGTAATGAGTATAAAACTATATTCCGGAGCGTGCAACAATTTATCCCATCATTATGCCTGCATTGATGAAATACCACACCTTGTGAAAAACTTAGCTGTATTCCACCTTGTTGAATACAGCAAACAAGCGCATTATAATTACGTCATTGTGTTTATTTTCGTGACGTCATCTGATATTTTTCGCGTTATTTTATTTTCGTTTATTTTCATAATAAAGGTAGAAAATGGTGGGACAAATGAAATACCAGGTAAGTGTTGAATACAGCCAAGGCTCTTGGTTTAGTTTTTTTTTTAGCCTCGCTAAATAAACTTATCTGTATTCAACACTAACCTAGTATTATCTATATTACATATGCCATACATAAACACATTTAGTCATCACAATTGTTTGTATATTTCAGTCTCCTTTTACGAATTGGGCAGTTGGCCAGGCTTACACATGGTAATTCTTACTAAACCGGCCTATTGAATGTTTTAGTTGTGAAGTATGACTAGCAGTATAGACAAAGTTAGCCCAATTCAACGAAGTTAAATGAACAGTTTAAAAACAAGTGATCTACTTTTATGGTATTTGAGTAATCATAAACATATACATTAATTACATGCCTTTCTTGGTCTTATTGGGCCATACAAATTCAGAATGAACGTTGTGTCAACAATTAGCGTGCAATAACTGATGCATATTTGAAATGTATTTAAAATTACATAAAACTGCATACAATCTTGAAACAAAAATAATTATCGAATGGAGAGACATATAACATAAATATAAACTGCACAAGTGTCGTTATTCAAAAATATAAAACATAAAAAGGGCACTGTAATAATTATTGTGTTTGTTTGTTTGGATTTGTCGCCGTTTTTAACAGTATTTCAGTCATACCACGGCGATTAGTTACCCACACTTTGCCTGGGCAAGTTTAGCCGACCTAAGCGGTTTACCAGTACTAAGTGCACATACCTATGCCAGTAACTGACAACTGCCCTACTTGAATCAGAGGTAGGGGGAGAATGGCCGTAGAAATAATTTCATGACCAATCCCCACACAAGTAATGTGGCCGGGCTGGGGTTCGAACTCACGATCCCCGGATTGACAGTCCAGCGCTCAAACAACTGAGCTAGCCGGGCCCGACAATATGTGTAACCTTTAAAATAAATTTAAAATTTCACATACTTGCATCAATGGTAACATGCCAAAATATAATATGAACATGTCAATTATTTGTTTTAGAAATGGCCACCACGAGCGCAGTTACGTCTTTTGAAATAATGACTCCACTTAATGTGGGGAACACCACTGGGTATGAGGTGAATGTTACAGAAAGCGACGTTAATGATATTCCCCTCCGTCTGTACGCCATGCTCGTCCCGCCAGTGTGGGGACTTCTTACGTTAATAGGCGCCTTAGGTAACGCTTTGGTTATCTACACCCTTGTCAGGCACGGTGATAAGAATGCCACGAATTACTTCGTCATCAACCTTGCCATCTCCGACTTCGCCTTTGTGGTGATAGTAGTCCCGTTCACAGCGACGGTGTATGTCCTCCCGGAATGGGTATTTGGAGACGGAATGTGCAAAGTGACCATGTACATGATCTACGTGAGTATACATTAGTCACGTTTGATGTCGTTTCTTTTAGTTGTATTATTGCATTGTGCGCGCAACAGTCTTTTGGACATTAAGTAATCCTATGTGTTCAAGTCTTCTTTCTCGTATTACTGTAACTTATGTATATAATTATCATGAATAGATGTAGATGCGAACGTCCAAAGTGAATTTGAGACACCTTTCGAATTGCAGATACGTTTCTCGCAACCATTATAGCCAGACCGACTTTGTTATGTCTGGCGTGGGTTTGTTACCTCACTCTCACGGTTGGCTTCCAGTTTTTCACTCGCACAATATAATCTCACTTTAATTATTTACTTCATAAGATTACCCCGTATTTCGCTCGGTCGACATATTTGCATTCAGAATAACGCCCAGCTCAATGGCATTGCCAAACGCAATCAGGTTCATTTCCCATGACAAAATGTAAGTTACGTGCTTAGAGAGCCTGAATGAAAATTACAGAAACAAAACCTTAAAACAACCACCTTGACATACGTCCTTTGTCAGCGAATGAAAGATCTCATATTTCATACACAACCAGGAAATTGAATTAGGTAAAATTAAGGAGAAATCGTTGGAATAAATTGACAAACAGGAACTACCATTTTTTAATTAGAGGTAAAAATGTGTTGATTTAACTGGTTGTTTTCTACTCTCCTAATGTTGTTGTTGGTGCCGTGTAACAAACACTCCTGCTACCGATACATAACTGCACTTTATGAATTATTATTAGTAGTAGTAGTGGTGGAGGTAGTAGTAGTAGTAGTAGTAGTAGTAGTAGTAGTAGTAGTAGTAGTAGTAGTAGTAGTAGTAGTAGTTGTTGTTGTTGTTGTGGTAGTAGTTAAATTAGCAGTAGTAGCGGTAGTTGTAGTAGTAGAAGAAGTAGTGGTAAAAGTAGTAGTAGTAGAAGTAGTAGAGGTGGTGGTGGTGGTGGTGGTACTTGTAGTAGTAGTAGTACTAGTATTAGTAGTAGTAGTAGTAGTAGTAGTAGTAGTAGTAGTAGTAGTAGTAGTAAAGGTGGTGTTGGGGGTGGGGGTATTAGTAGTAGTAATGGTAGTACTATTAGTAGTAGTACTAGTAGTAGAAGTAGTAGTAGTTGTAGTGGTAATAGTAGTAGTAGTAGTAATATTAATTGTAATAGTAGTAGTAGTAGTAATAGTAGTAGTAGTAGTAGTAGTAGTAGTAGTAGTAGTAGTAGTAGTAGTAGTAGTAGTAGTAGTAGGAGTAGTAGTAGTAGTAGTAGTAGTTATTAGAGTAGTTACTGTAGTAGTTACTGTAGTAGTTGTTGTTAGAGGTGGTGGTGATGGTGTAGTTGTAATGGTAGTAGTACTGGTAGTTATAGTTGTGGTATTAGTGACAGTGGTGGTGGATGTTTATTAATACATTGCAATACGATTTCAGTACTTTATTAGTGAACCAATGTTAAACAGTCTGCATTGAGATGTACAAATGCAATCTCTGAAAATGTGTGTTTCATAAAATGATACAACAGATACTATAAACACAATCGAGAAATATGCATAAGCATTTAAACTATAATCTTGAATCTAGGCAATACATTAATCAAAGTATGCCATAATTCCCAATGGAAAATAATAATGCTGCAATAACGATTCGCGGACACTCCCATGCGGTTGTCACAATGTAGTCTGGTTCATTGAGAATTTGACAGGCATATCCGGGAGATATGTACATATTGTTCATACAAACGACATGATTTACATGCGAATTAAGACCCGTATATGAGCATTCTGACAGCCTTGACAGAGTGAGATATTTCTAAGTGGATCAGCATATCGCGTCAAATTAAGCTAAGATTATTCATAACAGATTGGAGAGTTCTAGATGCGCAATGCATTTGTCGAGTGAGGTATCAATGGAAATGTGACCATGTGTCTTTTTGTGCGATGAGATAAAATATTGTTTGTCCTAAAACATACTGCTCGCAATAAAATGAAATATCAGATATTTTATAAAGATGCCATGCTAGGCGTTTTAATTTTAAATAGGTGTTACTTCCAGCATTCTGATCATCAACCAAACACCTTTAAACTTGTTGATAACACTAATATAAAAAAGAACAGCCGCGTTGCCATCACAAGCGTTAGCTTGCTGATATTTAAATGAATGTAAATGTGTTCACACGATAATCCTTTTGTTGTAATAACTTTTTAACATGACACAAAGACATGAGTTGGTATGCCATCAATACATCTATTGGACTTTGCGTCAGTCCTAATCATATAAACTTACATAAAACACGTAATTTAGCCGTTCCTTTCTTGGACCTATCTCTAACTGGAATCGACATTGATTGGATCAAGGTTGATTCATAGTCGCAAATATGATTTCTGCTACATTGGACGGGTCAACACGCAGAGGCGCCTGCCGCAATTCCATTAAAGACAGACCGGTGATTGCTTTTTACCGGGTTATGGAAGCATAAGGCGTTGATTCGATACGATCAGTTATCCTATTAAACGTATCATATGATGTATACGCTATATGTTTGCAATGGAATTAGCTTTATCGAATGTAAATTGTACAGTTGAAGTTTCATTACTGGCGTAGTTTGTTGATTTTGCAAGACTTCTGTAAATCAATTTAAGGATTGTCTCTTGTAAGTTTTTCAATAAACATTCAGTATATCTGGGTATATAAACGGAGCATTTAGTTTATTGTTGAATATCCTATTATACCAACATATATTGAAAGTTCCACATTGTTTATTTTTATATGTAAATTATCAAATAATATGAAACAAAAATATGTATTCATGAAAAGAAAATTAAAAATATCAATATAATTGATGAATAAACATATAGGAATATTATTTATTATAAATTAATCACAGATTCAACCTACATGTACTTATTTTTATTTATTGCAAAAAATAATCAGTGCATCACTGATATGCCTAGTCATTCGTTTTGGATCTGTGAAGAGAGTAATTGATTTTGTGTAGTTGTTTCCATTTCACATCCGATATGAAGACTCGTTTATTCATTGAATCAGACAAAACGACTGTGATAGCCATGCACCTGTTAATTTTATAAAATTGAAATGACCACCTGCACGACTGTTCTAATCAACGTATAAATCGTTTCCACGTGTTTCGTCCGGATTATGTCATCTGTTTTACATAACTTCTGTAATAGATATGGAGTCATGATATGCTTTGTTTATTTGTGTTATTGTCTTTTACCGGCGTTTATTTATATTTGTAATTATGTTTTCTAATGTACCTTAACAATCCTCAAACTACAAACTAAACAAACATAAAATTGTCAATGGTTGTTACTAACACATCATTATCAACGTGATTACTGATGGTAATTCCCCCACAACGGTACCTTGTCATTACAAACTCTTATTATTCTGAGTTCCTCTTCTAGGTCACTCTTCACGCAACGTGTTTAACCCTGATGGCGATGACGATCGACCGGTACTGTGCCATTGTCTACGCCGTCCAGTCGCGACATTGGCGCACAACGACAGCGTCCATGTTTGTTTGCCTGCTAGTGTGGCTAGGTGCGTATGCATATGATGTTTCAATAAAATAAATTCACGTTTATGTCAGAACTTTGCATTGGTTCGTTTGTACCTGGTATGAATCATGTAGAGATGTACAAAGAAACATATCCAATAGATGTAGTATATTTATAGCAAAAGAGAAATAACCCAGTTTTAATGCAACTTGATATGTTATTACAAGCATTGTTTTATCTTGATTTTGAAACTTTGATTTTAAGGTTATGCAAAATTGATAAATATTCTCAAATTATATTATTTTATCTATCGGTTATCATTTAAACAGCAGAGAAATATAATCTTTTGAAAGACATCTGTAAAGTTCCATGTTAATATAGCCTGTTTTGATTACGTTGATACAGTATTATTTTTTAATTCTCTGAGAAAAAATAATATGATTGGACTTGTTGCAGATAAGCCAATTACACTTCACGAGGTATATATTTCGTTTTGTAGCGTGGAATTCTGAGAACAACGTACCACTTCATCGCACGATGTGCTATGTATCATTCTACTACATTACCGTTGTTCGTTTCGTTTCTTGCTCATTAAAAAACATATAAATAAGGTGATTTGAATTCAAAAGCCAAAACTGAAAATACACTATCAATTTTACCCCAGCTCGTAATGTATCAAATATTATAATAAACACTTCAATATACATTACAATTTGTGGTATACGCAAGCGCCTTTTGTTTTACATGTACATTTTTATAATAAGTATATCTTGGAGCTATTTATCCTTCGACTATTTTTGCTCATTGTGTCATAACTGTGTATGAGCAAAAGGAAGTCAGTTCCTTTTATTCTACATTTCAGTTTCGATTATTATTTCCCTCCCGTTTGCGATTTACTACCGTACACAAGTCCAGACTGGCGAAAACAACAATGTGGTGTACTGCGTGGAGGTCTGGCCCGAACCCGAGGAGGTGTACAGCAAGGGCTCCATAGTGATGGTTGTCTTGACAACCTACGTCATACCGCTGACCGTCATCATATACTGCTACGCGATGATACTGAATACTCTGTGGAGAAACAAGATGGCACATGGGGTAAGTGTTGCTAACTGCACCATTGTAATGTTCTCCGGTAGATCATGTACGGTTTAAAACAAATACAGGTGTGTAAATAAAGTAGACATTTCTACAATTTATGTAATATAGAAAATAATATAATATCGTTTGACTGCCTTATATATACACTATTGAAAGCCATTGCTTAAGATTATGTATACATTGATGGCAGTTTTGCCAGGCATGCAGCATCCAATGTTCAGAACTAAATAAGTATTAACAAGGTTTCATTGAAATATGATGCACATTAATTTATAATAATAACTTATTACAATCAACGTCTGTCATATGTCAATGAAACGTAAGAAAGTAAATACATTCGTGTACAAATTAAGTTCTCTTTACCCTGTTGCGTATTAATGATTATACTTCTAATGTTAAGCAATGTTTCATTTGCAGCAATCTCAGACAAATGGTGCATCTTCAAAAAAGATGAATCAACAAGACAAGCGTCGAAAGAGGGTAACGAAGTTAGTTGCTTCGGTTGTGATAGTGTTTGCAGTTTTTTGGCTACCTATCCACGTTCTAAACTTGTGGCTTAAATTCGACGTCCATTTCCCCAAAACCATGACAATGTATACAATGAAAATCCTCTCCCACACACTGTCGTATTCGAATTCGTGTGTGAATCCATTCGTGTATGCGTTTCTGAGTGACGGGTTCCGTAAGGCCTTTCGCAAAACGTTTCCCTCTATTGCCCAGCGCTTCAAGATCTGCGGAGGTCCCGTCGAAGAATGTCCAACACAAGTGGGAATGGTCGATACGTGTAGAACCGAACATTCTAAAAGCACTGTAACAACTGTTGTTAATAACACGCCAGCGGAAGAAAGAAGATTGATGCAGACGGATTTATGAACCATCACATCTGATCGCTACATATGAACATTATCTGTATAGGAACGATGTACATATTCGACGCCGCGGTTACGTTCGTTCACCCAGTGACAAGTGGCGTCAGATACGATATTGTGCAGTTCGTTAACGCCCGCACTAACTAGTTGAAGAGAACTACGCGACACAAATACTCGTATTTGTATAAAAGGAACCTGTTCACAGATTGGCAAATTGACAATTTTCAAATTGTTTATCACATATAAAAACATAATATTTTGTCGTTGATGAAAATCTTCTGTTGAAATGCATAAAAAATAAAGCTTTTTTTACGCTTTTCGTCGGTATTTTGGAAAATCCGTGTATAACTTCCATAGCGTGCAAAGTACAAATTACTCGTTAGCAAATATAAGTCCGGCTGACCGAGTTGTTAGCACGTCAGACTGTTAGGCTCTGAAGTTCCAAGATTCGGCGGGGACACATATTTTACTTCGAAATTGTTTTCTTTATATATTATTTTGAAATGGTTAGGTCACTTGCTTTAAATAAGAGAGTTAGTGACATTTTTCAAAATTGCAAACATCTGTGTACACGTCCCTTTAACAAATTAATGAAACTAGCTTTCATCGTTTCGTGACTGCATTTAGTATATATTTATCCCTATTAATGTATGTGTTAAAGGTTCAGTATTGCATGTGCATGTGGTGTATAGTATTACTTTTAAGTGTAATTTGCGTGAGCGAATGCTCGATATTATTATAGTCACCATATAATACTTTCATGACGTACCGAAAATTCATACATTTATTTTGTGATGTGAATAGTATGCTGATTTATTATTATCGTTTATTTGTTACCCGGTGCATGACGTTCATTTGGTTCATATTCTTCAAAAGCGTCTTTGTTGTACTAGAGTGAACTGATAAAATACATACATCCATGACTTTATATCTTCTAAGTGATCTTATTGGAGAACCTAAGGGTATCAATTACGTGTTTAATGAGGAATAAAATTCTTTTTTTAAATAAATTAATGAACAACAGACGCGGAAAATGTAGCGTAATTGATTAAATAAAGGTAGGTTAGGGCATGTTTAATTTGCATTTGATTTTATGTCTTTCGCGTTAGTATCATGCTATCGGAAATAGGTGCAGTATATGTTCATTCAAAATGTATTGGTCATCTACGATTTATTTTCTTTCAAGATCATACCTGAAGAAATTGTATCGCGGGTTAGCTTTGTTAAGCTGTCAGTAATATTAAATCAGCCCGCCACTTATGTTCAAACTGGTTTGTTTTTTGAAAACCAATGCAATTTCAAGTCGGTAAATTTTGCACGTGACTAAAACTAAAACTTTCCATATCAAACTATTTATGTACAGAATAACATATTCTTATAGTAAATTCATAATACAAATACATGGCACTACATTATCATTACATTTAATATTGTATTATCAGTACTTTTTTTCTGGACTAAAGCAATGATATCTTACCACCACCACAACCACCATCCATTTAGATGGCAAGATAATTCAAAATAGATTCATTTAACGCGTAGTACTTCTCAGTTGAGTAGATTTTAAACAGACAATACGCGTTCAACAAAGAAATCTCAATAAGTCACGCCGAATTTATTGTAATGGTATGTTCAAGACTGAACATGTGATCGTGGTGCCAACGAGGATTTCCCATCGGTGATCAGACGGGCAGACGATAAATGACAACAGCCTGCAAAGACGATACATCTCGACGATGGAATTATGTAGCATCTATATCTAGGATACTGGATTGAAGACATATTTTCCCGTTGTGTACAGATGTCACCTTACTGTACGGGTGCGGTTGTAGAGCTTGCAAATGGGAGGGTGTTTGTTGAGGTAGGGAAGCCACAACTGTCAACGATCCAATGTAAATTATCACATTAATTTCAACTTATGTACGCAGTTTTTGATAAATGTGATCTTTCATATATTAGCTTTATATAAGATATTTTAATAACAATATGAGGCGTGTCGTGGGAAAACCGGGCTTAATGCATGTGCGTAAAATGTCGTCCCGGATTAGCCTTTGCAGTCCACACAGGCTAATCCGGGACGGCATTTTCCGCTTTTATGGTATTTTCTGTTTCAAGGAAGTCTCTTCTAAACATAGTCCACTGTAGGCGGAAAGTGTCGTTACGGATCAGCCTGTGCGGACTGCACAGGCTGATCCGGGACGACACTTTACGCACATGCATTAAGCCTGGTTTTCCTCATATTCATACGACAAACCTCATATTTTGTTTTAGTTGGCATGATACATATTGGAAATTTAACCCGCTAGCCAAAGTAAAAGGTTCCGAGTTTTAAGTACGAGTAGTTCAAAAAATGATTAATGAGTATTAAAAAAGTACTTTTGTACCCTTTTCTTTAATATTTTACAGCATTTCTGATTTATACACTGGTTTTAACACCCACGTTTATTCAGTTGAATTATTTTTTTTATTATTTATGATTTTTTTTTCCAAAATTAGTTAGCATGACGGTGTATAATAATATATTAAGTTTTATTTCATTTAAAATAAACATATACAACAAAGCTATGTAATCTGGTTTTTTACACCCAACATTACGGCTTATTCCTGAAATTGCATGACGATGATCTGAAAATTGAACTATATGATGCAATGTCTTTAAAGCTTTTTATTAAAAGACGAGATGTAGTTCATACTTGTTTTTGTTTCATTTCATCGTGCCTCAGAAAGTTGCAATTCTGCCGCTCTGGTTTGTATCTAGCCATTTAGTAATTAAATGGTAATTAAATTGAATAATATTCTCTTTTATTGCTGTTTAATTTGAATTGCGATGCTATGAGGTTAACTTTTATTAACACTTACATGTTTTGTGAATAATTCTGGACCAAGTGTGAAGTTTGTGCGCACATTAACCGGTTTAAACCCCCAATGATTTGCATTGACCGTTCCAAGGCGGTGACCCCAGTTTAAATCATGTGTGTTTTGTGATGTCCTGTGTATTGTTTTTGGCAACTGGTCACTTGCCATAAATAAAAGACCTCGGGCTGCTAAATGAGTTCTCTCCTGCTGTCGCAGTTGGAGTTTCGCTTTGTTTATATTTATATACAGATCGCATTGAAGTGTTATAAACTGTCTGGAACCTTGAATATTTTAATATCAAACGACACAGCCTTGAATTTGCTGACAATTTATATACAAAATGCGATAATTTCCCCCATGGGAAATTTCGTCTATTCGCACAATGTCAGTATACAGTTCTTTAATTACTGTCAAAGACTTGAAGTTGGAGTTGCAATAGTTGAATGACATTAATATATCCATACTACAATTTATACGCACACACACACGCAAGATATTGGAATAAATTGTGCTAACATATTTGCAGGAAAAGTCAAAACGCTGACAGCGTGGAAAGACTGTTGGCGAAAAAATAATCTAAAAGCATGATAAGTATGAATGCATTTTTTGCTAAAAAGGAAACAATTGTTTGAATGAAATTCCAATTTCCAACTTTAAACTTGATAATGTGGCTTCTTACGCAATAGAATGCGACATCATAATAATATTTATTAGTAAGTAACGAACATATATTTTATCAGGCTTATTATTTTATGCAAACGGAATCTGCAACTACCCATGTAGAAAAACCGATGAAACGTTGTAGAGCGTCGAGTGTTAGTGCTTCGTTGAGCATTAAGTCAAAGGTAGGTGGTACGATGCTTGCTCTCGATTTAACATACTACAGTTTAAGCTTAGTACATACAGTAATTTGTTAAAATTCATAATAAGAGTAAAAGAAATAACACTTTCGTCAAAAATAACCTAGTAGCGTATTAAGTGGTCTCATTCCAGGACACCCATGCGAATGTTTCGGTTACATACAAGTAAATAACGAAAGTAGGGGTTAATGTTTGAAGTAACATTTATGTATACATGAACCTTTTTTAGAAACTGCTATTGTAGTAGATCACATAATATAAACAATATAATACACATGACCTACCTTATGTTAAATAATGAAAAGGTAAACAACCAGGCATGAATTTTGCTGTAAGTTTTGAATGATCCGTTTAGGTTTCGATTTACTGACTCCTAGCCTGCAAAGAAAAAAGTAGTTTGGCGTGATACAAGGGGTGGACATTGCCCTTTCAAAAGATCGTTGGCTTCCGCCAACAGTCTAACCAATAAAACATTATTATGAGAACGTGTGCACAAGCCGTGTTACCTAACTTCTCACCACAATCACAAATAAATATGCGATGGTACGTCATAACCCTTGTCGTTAAAATTGGTTAGCTAAATATTCCGCTTTGAATATTGTCTTGCATATACAGATCAAGCCGAAATAAGTAACCTCACAACTTCGCGCCATTTTAAATATGAATACACAAGCAAATTTTCCACTTGAGAGGACTATTCACAAGCATGCGTCCGCGTTGACTCCAATGCGAGGTTGTTATTTGCATTCCATGATGTAAAGCTTCATAAACTAATTATAAAAACACATAAATAAATGAAAATCTTAAAACCAAAATATGATCACTTCATGGCACCTGGAGAATCGTCAGTTTTACACGGAATATTTTGGTGTTGGGTCTATGCGGTTCATAAAATGCACATAACAGTATAGGTTTTACATGTTCTACTCGAACCAAACCCATTAATGCGATAATTATCGAAGGACATCAAAATATAGTATATATAAACAATATAGGAACAATTCAGCCAAACATCAACATGTAGAATGCATGCTAAATATTATTGTAATACATTCATTTACGTATTGCGCAGACTGTAACAGAACTGTATTTATATCAATCAAACACTAAAGGCAACTTAATGCATGTTCAAAAGAGAGTAGGAATATTTTTAATTCATTAACCTATGCATTAAAGAGAAATTATTATTATTATTATAATTATTATTATTATTATTATTATTATTATTAGTAGTAGTAGTAGTAGTAGTAGTAGTAGTAGTAGTAGTATTTTGATCATCGTTATTATTATTATTATTATTATTATTATTATTATTATTATTATTATTACTGTTGGGGCCTAGCTCTACGCATTATCAAGTTACTCGGTATGGTAGCGTGTTTACGGTACAACGGTCTATGATGTACAGTAGAGGTCTATATTCATAGTCAACACATAATTCAGCTTTCTATATTTTATTTAAGTTTTAAAACGCTAAACAAGAGTACACGTTCAATGATATTCGGCTCTTAAGTTTAATCACATTGTTATTGAATTTAGAAAATAAAAGTGAAAATGGCGGAGAACAGAACGCTGATCACTTCTTCGAACATATTAAATACTAAAATACTAATGTGATTACTGGATATTAATACTTTATACAGGTAAAACAACATTTTTAAATGTGCTTAATGATCAATAGCAGTTACATTAGGAGAAATTGACATCTGACTACAGCTGGAAAACTAATGTCGACAAAAGGGAGACAATTCTTGTTCGTGAAATAAATGGTTTAAAGTGCAAACGGATTGAAGTATTACTTTGGATGTTTCAAGATAGTTTGGACCAAGAGGACCAGCTTCAATGCCTTGTGGGTTGAACATATTATCGCAAGACATTGTCTTTTAGTTTTCTTGGTCCAAGACAAATAAGGAAAAACACTACATCGTCACAGAGGTAGCGTACTTCAATATTACTATTATTTCAAAAATTATTAATATTGAGCAAGTATAGTTTAATTATTGTTTAAATAAATCTAACATCTTACACGCATTTAATTTATTTAGAAAATATAACTTATTTAAGAAAAATCCACGTGCATATAGTTTGAGTAATATTTACTATCCCATGTATTGTATATATTTAATAATCAATAATTAATTAATATTAATAATTTTATAATATTTCCGTGGTACTGGTTATTATTTCTGATCGCGCAGATATTGACAAATTATGGCAAAGGCGTTGCGCATGGTGAAAATATGTTTATTAAATACATCATATTTGTTCTATACAATGTTGGAATAAAACATCGAAGTACATAAAACAGTTCGTGGAAGACGCATTTTGGCAGACGGATTTAAATGAGACCTTTCGTAGTATTATGTATTTAATACTTAGCAAACACATACTGCAGACATAGATCACACGATTTCGGATGAATGCATATTAACAACGTAAGTGACCTTAACAAAAAATAAGTCTACATTGCAGATCGCTGAGGTTTCATATTTATATATATTGATTCCCTTGTTATGAATGCACCTAATACAATATCACCTGTCATAGGTAATCCAGCCAGCCACTGTACATTTAAACAAGATGAACCTTTTGATAAACAAGACGTTCCAGTAACGCAAAATGTATACACATGAATTACTCATCTATTCCTAATTGCTATGCAACAATGCAACATTGATAACTGTGTGTGTTTCCAGAGATGTGATAAATAAAGTGTGTGATGCATTTGGACCATTGTGTCCGTGTGTCCCAATACCGACGCAACAATGCATCGTATATACACTCGAGACAGACAAAAAATTGTCCAATAGTAATGAATAAATGAATTTATTTTCTCCGAAAAACCAAAACAACAACAACAAATCAAACGCAACGTCCGATACTGAAAGTTCAGACAATTTTTTTTTTGCAATATCTTCAATACGAATAGTAAGCTTCACCTATTAAATAAGGGTTACATTAATGGTAATATCACAGTTACTGAGAACAATACAAATTATACAGCAGAACATACTTTGGAAGACAAAATTTGTTTCTAAATAGTTAAGGGTGTGTTCCCGTTTGACTGACATAACTATACACCCTGGAGTCACGGTGTGTTTTATTTATTTTGATTTTGTTTCCAAGAGGAAATTTACTAAGTCAATTATTGATGAATTAGAACGCATATGCGTCGCGATAATAATATTTTGTTTTATTCATTTTATTCTGGTAAGTTAAGTGGCAATAACAACGATAAATGTATTCGACAATAATACCATTTTGAAGAATTATAAATAGTACATAAATTATGCAACGTATTTGAAATTACATATTACGATACTTGTATTACAGACTAAGCAATTGAGCCTGAAGTCTCGCGTCGGTTTTTTGCTATTTTGACATTGCAAAAAAAGAGCTCTAAATATTGTAAACATGAAGAATGCACGTTAAATATAACAATGTTGATTTCAGTTTTGTCTGCATGTACCTACGAATTTATAAGCGAAACTCGAAATGGGACGGAAATAACATCTGTACTTTAGTAGGAAAATACATCCATTGAAGTACGTAACTAATCCATTTAATGTTCATGCCCAACACTGCAGAGGTGCAAAAACATACTTTGCAATAACGTGAATATGTTTTACATAAACTCTCAATATAGCTGTGAAATATTCATTTTTGTTGATACTGACAAAACAGTTCAATCGAATAGTATTTGTGTAAAACACGATCATAACTAATATACGTTCAGAGGAGTTTAAATTGTTTAACTTTAGCTTAGGATATTAAAACTATAATAACAATAGTAAATGCTATTGATTTTCTTTTGAAAATTGGCAACTCGGAAATTAGTAAATAATGCCATTGATACGCAATATAAGCGTAATTTGTAAGAACGAATTATATATTACGTAATTACATTTACCTATGTTTACGGTCCGCTTTCCGTTTGTTTTTTGTCATGTTTAAATTACTAATTGGTATGCGGCGTACATGTATACTAATTGGAATTGCTATGTATTTAGTTTCTACAAATATTGCGTCGGTATAATTGCAGTATATACATTGTTCATTCAAATATTCACCCATTTGTCATAGTGATGCATTCATATCAACCAAAAACTACAAAAGAAGGCATATTCAACAAAGACAAAGAGCAAGTGGTATGAAGGAAAGATTCAGATCGAATTTCATCAAATATCGACAATTAACATAAGTATTATGTACGACCCGTGTTTTTATTACTATGCTACAAACATTTCAGTGAGATAGCGGTGAAGTATTACAGACTGACACAAACGGGTGCTATTATTAGGCTACTTATATTTGTTCCTTTATAGCCCTGGGAGATTTACGACTTTAGCACGTGTCGATACTTACAGTTAAAAACCGGCTTCTACTTACGACTATAAAATAAGTTAAGTCTTCAGTAACTGGCATAAACCCTACACTGTTACAATAAGTCAAGAACTCATACTTAATAAATCCGTTATATTGCTAATGGAGGCTGATCGCGAATGTATTTGACAAATAAAGGCGATTCGTATCGCTGAAATAAAATACCGTTATGTTAAATAAATATATCATATTTGTTGTACGTTTATATACTTAAGTGTTGGAATAAAGTACATTAAACAAGCGGTTTCTGAAGTAAACATTTCTTAGTATTATGTATTTAATATTAAGCAGACAATTATCGTAGAATTAGATTACTCTATTGCCTATGAATGTTTAATGTATAATGTACTATGCCATTAAGCGTGCAAAGAGCTGTCGGGTCAGATTTATATGTCCATCTTATGACTGAGCCAGTTTGACTGTGGAATTCGACCAAGTAGGCCTAAACTTAATAACGAGCACATGGTTTTGGCATATGAATACTACCGCATAGAATATGAGCAGTATAGATTTCAGAATATTACATGGGACCACAAAAGATACAAATAAAACATATGCAGGCAGACAAAACTTGCATACAGTGACAAATTTAACCTCATACACATATATAAGCGGCAGGCGGAATTTTTCTGCTGAACTTCAACAAATGTAACGGAAAACTGCATATCTGTTACCACTGACTGAAACAAACATTATACCACTTTATACATACATTATGCTAATCATGCATATTATATGCAAATCATGTGACTATTCATGCAAACGCAGTTTTGCAATTGATCGTAGCCACGTAAGTATCTTCAATGTTGTCATATTTTAGACGTTGTGCTGTCAGTAAAATAGTTTGTATTTATTAAATCAGCAAATTGACGAGCATTTTAATACATGTAATACTACACTGTTAAATGTATAAATATTAGCAACTATTACAATATTCGTCTTACTGCTTAAACTGGATTCCAAACTTGTACGAACAAAGATTGTCTTATTGATGACTAAATGAATAAATTGTTGACTTAACAATTAAGCATTTTCAGGGATGCAAAAATGACAAACGTGTGTAAAATAAAACAAACAGAAGTACTGTCTATTGCAAAACTGGCAGAATAGTACAAATGAAATATGAACTTGTGGTAAACTGTAAATTAGTTTTCGACTTTATGTGATTATAATTGTTTAAATGTGTGATTTTAATTTTCATACTCAGTTTAAATACAGCATAATAATTATTTCAACTGCGAACATGTTTAACAGTTTAACGGTCGTTTTGAACGATATTTGTTGTTTGAGTTTCTGTAAACAAACACAGATAACACTTCGAGCGAACATGCATAAAGCATCTGGAACGAATGATTTGGAGAACAGTGGGATTAACTTTGCCTGCAAGTACCTGATGATTTAAGCACCGACCACAAACCTACAAATGGAAAACACCTATATGATGATACGAACATTTATCGTCAAAATTTCGTGTCTTGGGGCTATTTATTAGAAATATAATTTGTGCTCATATACGTGTATCAGGTATTGGAAGTCACTTCATTTCATTCTGCATAAGAAGTTTCGTTTATTATAACCCTCCCGTTTGCGATTTACTGCTCGCCTTCGACTTCCAAAAGTTAAGCAGTCTGTGTTTACTTTTAGAGTATCCTATAAAACACAACTAAATCGTATAAAGAACGTAATGCAATCAATATCAACGCGTATGATACTTCATTAAAACGTTACAAATAAATTAATAAGTTAATTTACTTGCTTCAAACCCTGTATTTACAACTACTAGTAGTAAGCAATGTTTCAATAGCAGCACTGTCAGACAAATGGTGCGTCTTCAAAGAAGATCAATCAACGTGACAGTCTTCGTTAGAGGGTAGCGTAGTTAGTTACTTCGGTTATGACAGTGTTTGCAGTTGTCTGGCTACCGGTCCTTCTGCACGGTGTTAAAAAGAATCGCTTACCTCTCAGTTAAAATTAACCAAATATGCACACTCTCCGTTACGGTATCTGTCGCTCTCCGTTTAAAATCAACACGGAAACTATCGGTAGGTCACTTTTACGTTAATATAATAGTTTTGTATCGCTAAAATTCGAGTTTTATTGATTTCACGGAACATCTTGGACATTGAACTGCGTATGTATCATGGATTTTACTCCATACAACAGTGTGTTTTCTAGACATAAAAAAAACAGTTGTCAACTCTGTCTGACATTTGCTAATTTCAGTGATGTTTTCAGTCGTAATTTCCTTTGTGTAATTAAAAGTGTTTTATGGACCAAACTTAGTTTAGAAATATTTCCACGATGTATGTATGTTGTTATCAATAGCACAATTCGTAGAAAAAATGGTATAAATGCCATAAACTTAGGCCACGACACAGAATAGGTTGGTACTTGTAACCTATCCGTATGAGGTACCCTCTCCGTCGCTACAGCATTTATTGATACTTTCGCTACAAAACAAAACAAGTAAAACATATAAATTTTGCATTATGTACATTGTTATCATGAATACTGTGTTATCGATGACATGGCGAATGCATGTTGATTTTCTTAGATTATCTACTTGCATCAGTTCTTTTATAATCCACCAGGCAAATGTATGGCATTAAACATAATTTCTACAATGTAGCTATTTGCTGCCATTTCTGAAATTGAATTGTTGTATTTTCCATTTGAAGACGAGCTGTTTCGTAATCAACTCTTGTTGGTCACTTGGGGACTGTAATGTGATTTAAAGGGGCGTATCGACGGCTAACACGGAAACTTATTTTCCGAAAAATTAAATTATATTTTAAGTAGTATTTATTAAATGATTGCTTAACATACAGGTCTCGTTTTCTTAAACAAACAGTAAAATGTTGTTTTGTTTAAATTATTAAAAGTGGTCACCGTGACACTTTTCGCGGGCGCGGGAAAATTAGTAGTAATAGTTAAATCGATTTGAATGAATTGTACATGAAGTACCGCTATGTGCATGCGCACTATTGATTACTGTACTGTAGCTTGGTAAAATTTTCATTGAAGTGAGAGATTTTGTAGGCGTAAGTTCGAATCCTACAGGAACCGTGTATCAAAACACAGATTTTTGGCATTGTATGACTTTTTTTCTTAACGATTCCATCAGCATATTATTGCTACTACAAAATTATAGAAAAGAGCCTACGGGTGCTGGACGCTCGACTTTGTCGTATTTGATATTAAAACATTGCTGTGACGTCATCCCATTGTTATCAGTGTACCATAAATTTAATATTCGACGGGTAGCCGTCCAATATCTTTTGTGTTCTGGTAAGATATTGGTGTGTAGTCGGTTAATATTGGACAGCACTTGCTAGCTTAGGTAATCTGAAAACACTGTGTCGCAAGCAGTCGATGTCGGTTCAGGCGCCTATTTTAGCACTGATATATTTATATTAAAAAATGCACATAGTTTAGGCATGAAAAAAAAATTCAATAAAAAGAAATGAGGCGTGTCGTGGGAAAACCGGGACGCACTTGCATCACGCCCGGTTTACCCACGACACGCCTCAAATAAAATTTGCGACAAAACCATATACAAAAAACAACATTTTATGACGAATATTGACCAAAATTATATTTTGTGAGAGGTTAAACGTTATATTTTACATTCATATATCCTGTATTAGTGACTACGCCAACATGTACCAAAACACACCAAATATTGAAATGATTGCGACCGGATACTAGTATTAGATATATTCAACACATGACGGTTTTAGTTGGTAGAAACTGCGTTATATAAATGGTACTGCATTGTATGTTACACATTTTTGCAAATGTCCCCACTCCGAATCGTTCAATGAATTTGCCAAACAATTGGGAGAGTGACAGGAGATAGTTCATGCGCTGTAAAAGAGGCATTTACCTGGTGCGTTGCCATTACATAAATCGGTCAAATAAAAGTGTACATCATTTTAAACATATGCATTTGTACATTAAATAATAGTATTATATCAGTGCTGAAGTGGGCGTCTTCTTGCGACTTTTTGAAAATCTATGCTAGCACGTGCTTTCCATTATTAACCGACTACACTCCAATAGCTTACTAAAACAAGCCAGATATTGGACGGCTGCCCGTCTAATATTCAAATTATGGAACTCTGAGATCAATGGGAAAACGTCACACCAATGTTTTAATTATTTGCAGTTGAAATTATTTGCAGTTGGAAAATACATGTATCGTTATTATAAATAAGTTATATGTTACTAACAAACTCATAGCAAAAATAGTAAAATGTATCGTGAACTCTTTACACAAAATATTAAAACTCAGTGCAGCGTTCACAGATCCGATTTATATTACCTTACTGCTTGCACTAATCCATTTATATCCAAAATACATATCCAAACTGGAACTTCAAAATTTACACGTGCATACTGCACTAACCAGAAACAATATTACATTTCATATTATTTCTGGTTAGGGTATTTTGAAGGTCACTCCCTCCATTGCGACTAGCAAAAAATCCTTTATATCCCGTCTTCGAAATCAAACATCCTCACTGTACCTTTTGTTTACCTGAATGAACATTTTGCAGTTTGCAAAGGCTGGATATACATTGTGAACCTAGCACGTGGAACTCGGGTTGAGTGTGCTGATTTAGTAAAGAGGTTCTTTTAAGGGAATTTGAAAATCATTAATATAACAGTGTTTTGTATTATTATAAAATCTATTTGTTTGAACAAGTCATACCTATTAATATTGCTAACATAATTAAAATTGGTTTGGCAATGTTTTAAGTAACATATAAGGCTCAAACTGTCCATTATGTAAAATATCGGACAGTATTCGGCGCAACGCGCCTCAGACCGTCCGATATTTTACATAATGGACAGTTTTCGGCTTATATCTATTACATAGCTCATCACTGTGATAATGTATGTTGAATTTTAAATCTATACCTCTTGTGGGTATAGAAAAATTTGACCTAAAATTCTAAGTTGAAAAAAAGCAATAAATCCACCAAAATCTATGATATACTTTCCTCATCTTGTATACATAATGGGTTTATAACTGTGATCAACTATTTTTAGTTTCAAGTCAATATCTCTTATAGATATTGTGCTATTTGACATAAAACGACAATTCTAAGTTGAAAAATGGGCAATAACTTAAACCAAAGCCCTAATAGAGTTACCTCCTCTTGTTTACAGAAAAGTTCATCACTGTGATCAAGAAATTTGAGTTACAAGTCAATACCTCATATAGTTATTTAGAAATTTGACCTAAAGCGGATATTGTAAGTTGAAAAGTGTAATAACTCCAACAAAATCAATAAGAGTAACCACTTCTTGTCTGCATAATGGGGGCATCACCATAAACCAGTACCTTGTGTTTAATTTTCATGTCTTTGATAGTTATTAAGAAATTTTATATTTACCAAATTTTGTCAAAATATGCCAAGTTTTAAGTCCAAACAAGGGCAGATAACTCTGGTAATACAAATCACAGGGTTACCTGCCTTGTTGTAATGGATTATCCTTTTGATAGTGAACAAGTATTAAAAGTTTCAAATGAATACCTTTGATATTTTAGTGAGAAATGGACTCTGGCATAAAAACTTAACCAAACGAGTCGAGCTTAAAATGGTAATGTGCCTTGTTTACACGTTTCTATATTTACTGCAATTACCGTCAATATGCCCCTTTAATTCACAAAATGGTACTTTGGTGTCTTTTTTTTCAGTTGATCTTTGACACTTGTTGCACTGCATCTTGTTATTTTTGTAAGATTATAATTAATTGTCACTTGTAAATAACTACACGGTTGTTAAAATAATAAAGAAAATTTAGAACCGACAAATAAAAAAGACAAAATAAAGACAATTGATGTTAAAGTAAAAGACAATTATAAAAAGAAAAAGGGAAGTTTTTGGCAGGACCACAGTCTAATATCAATCAAGGGCCACTTGGGTAGATCGATTGCACCTAAAGCCTAATGCTTATTGAGACACTCTTCAGTCCGTTTCCTCGGTAGAACCAGTACTTGGTGTCTTTGAGTAGGGATCGAACCCAGGACCTCCCTATCGATAGGCGGACACCATATCCACTAGGCCACCGCGACCTCAAGCCCCCCAATACATCAATAAGGGACATAATAATTATCAAAACAGTTGCAAATTATACGATTGTGTATTTTTAGTGAAATAAAATACATGCATTTAATATAATTAACAAACCAAACGCGCATATTTATTAAAACACATAATGTTTTACTTTGTCAAACTTTAACTGTTTTATAAAGATGACATATTCTTCATGATTCTACTTTCAATTATATTTTCTAATAATAATACTTTTCATTTTCTAAAGTGTTTGAAGAAAAATGTCACTGTAATAAATTTTATTGTTGTATTTTTGCTGAAAATTCGTGTACCGTTTTAATTGATCACCAAAGTGGTAGAGTGCTACACGTCTTGAAATGAAACGGATTAAAAAAAAAAAAGAAATATCTCCCTATCACTAGCCGTATACTATTAGAACCCGTGTATTGATCAACTATAATGGAAAGGTTGCCGGTACCATATATGGAGGGGACACAGGTACCACAAAAAATGAAGTAACGGAGAGTATACAGGTTTTGGTGTGAAACTAATTTCATTCGTTTTTTACATATTAAAGACCGTATTTATCTGTTGTTGTTTTTTGTGATTTTTACTTATGAAACATCAGTTGTGAATGCACCCAACAGAAATTGACATAAATCAATACACATATATTCACAAACTTCATATTTAAATATGTGGGGTTGATGACTTTCTGAAATTATTTTCTTTCGTTTGAGTTCCGTATTCCATTTGTACAAAACACATGCTGTTTCAAAGCTTAATGATGCTTATGTTCCGTGCACCATAAAATTTCAAGCAACTTACCTCATAACTTCCGTTTTTCTGTGTTGTTCAATACCTCCCTACATCCAAACCTCCTGATTTAACGGAGAGAGACAGGTACCATAACGGAGAGGATGCGTTTTGGTTAGATTTAACGGAGAAGTTACCGATTCGTTTTTACACCGTTTTCTGTCGATCAGCGTTACAAAATCTGCAGCGGATCCGTCGAGAAAAATACCAACCGAGGATGAATTAGCCAACAGTACATAGCATTCTGAAACACGTAAACAAAAATCTGTTTTCAACAATATAGCAGCGAGAGTAAGAAAATTGATGTAAACGGGTTTGTGAACTTTAAAAATTAGCTCGCCACACAGGAAAATGATGAATATAGGAATAGTTTATACGACTTAAATGTTACAGCTTTTACACAATATGTATTCACAAGTGAATACAATGTCTTAGTTGTTATGTGGCGCCAGAGACGATACACTGCAGTCAGTTAATGCACACACTACTTAGTTATAGTGAAAAACGCGAATCATATACATGTTTTAGTATTTAAATAATTAACGAAAATGGCTTTCATCGTTGCGTGATTGCATTTATAATACAATGTATCCCCATTAATGGCTGTAGTGCAATGTCAGTATTGTATTTTCTCGTGGTGCATTTTTTTAGTATTTGATTGTGTAGAGTTTGCACGAATAATTGATATCATTACAGTCACCATGTAATACTTTCGTGACGTATAGAAATCTCTACATTTATGTCGTATTGTGAATTGTACTCTGATTTATTCATCATTATCGTTATCTGTCGACCGACGGATAGCTTGTTTCATATACCTCAAAAAGCGGACATATAACGTCTTTGTTGTGACAGAGTTAACTGATAAAAAAAACAAGCATTCACTAGTATAATTGATTATCTAACTGGACAACCTGATGTTCAAATTTTATGTTTCTTGCTTTAATGAGAAATAATCATTTTCTTTTTAAATTGCAGAAGAACAGACGAGGAAAATGTAGCGTTATTAATTGTATAATGGTACTGTTGGGTACATGTAATTTGCATTTGATTTGGTGCCATTTTTTATGTTGATGCCTCTATCTCATTATCAGTTGGTGTTGTGGCCAATATCCTATTTAAATTGTTTCCTGAGATTCTAAAACTGTATTTATGAATCGAATGATAACGGTAATGAAGGATAAATTGTAATTTGTAGTTTTCGCTAAATTACTGTTGTCTATTTGTACTGGAGACAGTTCGCAAATCCGACTCTCTATTAAAAGACAAAGACAAAAAGCTCTGAGTATAAATAACGAGAGGTTCAAATACTAGTTTTTGACTATTCGACTTACTATATATCCAGCTCGCAGAGAACCATATTAAACGGTCTGGAACGATTCATGTGTTAATATTAAACCACCAATCTTTGGATTGTGCTGACAATTGCAAAACAGAATGCGATAGTATCCCCCAAGGGAAATCTCTCCGAGTCACACACGCTGTCAGGAAACAACCCTTTGACTACTATCAAAGACTTGAAGTTGGAGATCCAATAGTTGAATGACATTGATGTAAGCCATAATGCCAATTTATTTACATTATTTATTTCATAAACTATTATGTTAATTATATTTATTTAATTAACTATATTTATCGTGCATATATGACTATAAGCCTTGTGCGAATTAGAAACCATCTTAACCAGTAATAATCATCAGTAATCAAAATACATTGATATATTTTATCGCTTACCTTTTACATGATGCGCTTTAATGTATAAATTGAACTGTATTTTAGGTTTCATAATTGAACTGATAGCTATAAAATTCTTGAACGCACATTCAAGACATTTCCGTTTTCAACAATTACGATTAATGATGATACAAATCTACAGATGCATTCACAAAGACGCCACGCGTCGATTTAAGAATGTACGTATTGTAGCAATTGAAGAAAGAGCTCTACACAACGACCTTTGGTGGTCTTACTGGTCACACCTATGTCCATATTATGCTCGTTTATATTATATTATATTATATTATATTATATTATATTATATTATATTATATTATATTATATTATATTATATTATATTATATTATATTATATTATATTATATTATATTATATTATATTATATTATATTGTATTATATTATATTATATTATATATTATATTATATATTATATTATATTATAGCGTAGCGTAGCGTTGCGTATCGTATCGTATCGTATCGTATCGTATCGTATCGTATCATATCATATCATATCATATCATATTATATTATAGACAAAACATTTTCACCTTGAGTTTGTTTTTGTTATATTGATATTGCAAAAAGAAGCTCAAACCACAGTATACTTACACTTATACTTGTGTGTTGTGTTGTACGTAATGTCCTGTAATGTATGGGCAATTGGTCACTTGCCTCAAATATAGGACCAACGGATGGTAATAAGGGTTTCTCTCCTAATTATGTCTCTGGAGTTTCATTATTCCTATATTTTGCACAAGAAGAGACATATTCAGCCAGACATTGATAAACATGTAGAATTCATGCTCAATACAATACCGTTGCCTTCAGTTTTGTCTGCAAGTACCTAAACACGAAATAGCAAGTAAGTAACATCTGCACTTTAGTAGGAAAATACATCTATTAACGTACGTATCTAATCCGATTTATGTTCATAGCAAACACCGGGGACGTACAAAAATACTTAGCACTAACTTGCATATGCTTTACATACATGCTCCAATATAGCTGTGGGATGATCTTCATTTTTCATTGATATAGATAACATATTTTAATCTTATATTAGTATTGTAAACCATGATAATATTTAATATAAGATCAGGGGAATTTATAAGGTTCAACTTACGCTTAGGATATTTAAAACTATAAATAAATTAATATAGGTTTAACAATTACGTAATATGTTGTTGCAACATAAAAAATATGGTGGGACAAATAGGGAATCATCGGGCTTCTACATAATCATATATTTATTCGAAATTTCGTCGATATTATTATTATTATTAGTATTATTAGATCTATTATTATTATTATTATTATTAAATTATGTAATAATATTGAGTAAGTATATTTTAAACCAGTAGTATTGTTTACATAAAGCCAACATAATACATGCATTTAATTTATTTAGGAAAAATAACTAATTTAGGAAAAATTCATTTGCACTAGTTTGATTTTCATCCATCATATTTATTATCCCAGCATTGTAGCTGTTATTATGCTTTGAATAAGATGTATTCGTTAAGATAGTGATGCGATAAAACAGACTGGCAAAAAGCCGATGGTATTGTTCGGGTACTTATTTTTGTCTTATGTTCTTTAGTTGCACATGCGGACTTACGAATTCAGGTGCTTTCAAGGGTCGGTTCTTAGGAGTTTATTACCGACTTCTACCTACTTGTCCAAAAAATAAATTGAGAGTCTTCGGAAACTGGCATAAACGCTGCGATGTTTAAAAAATTCAAGAAATCGTACTTAATATATTTCTATGATATTACTTATTATTTCTGATCGCGTATATGTTTTACAAAGTAACGTTGCACGTAGTTCAAATACCGTTGTATTTATTACATACATCATATTAGTTGTATATATTGTTCGAATTTATAGTAGAAATGTTTAATAATATTACAGATATATTTTGAATACAAATTCAATTTAAGAATCAAGTTGACCGTTTATTAAAAAAATATATTTAAATAAAATCCTTAATTGCCCTATTTCTTTTGTTATGTAACCTGAAACAAAAATATTGTTTACGCCTTATTAATATACCTCATACAATAACAAAAGCCAAATAATGCCGATGTTAAGTCGAACAAAACGAACATTTTGCTATATGAAATCATCCAGCATATTATAATAAACCCGCATGAGTTACCTGTATTTCTAATTCATTTTGGTATGCTGTCACAATAGATTGCTAATTGTTTGTTTGTGCAAGCTGTGATACATCAAGTGTTATATATATTCTGACAACCGTTGTTCTCTGGTGTCCCAATGCCGACAAAATAATCTATTGTATATATACACTCCAGACAGACAGGAGTGTTCCCCATAGTTATCGATAAATTAATACATGAATTGACCCCATAACGAAACCAAATTAGAAAATCAACGCAATATCCGAAATTGAATCTTTGGTATTTCTTTATTGCACATTCCGAACAACTAAGATGTTCAATCACATATATAATAGAAGGTAGTTTGACTTGTATAAAGGAACATGTTTTGACAGTAAATCTTGCAACGGTTACACATTTCACACAATGGCGCCAAATATTATATTTAACTTATAATATAATATATTTTATACCATAACATTTTGTTTTCATTATATACACATTTTACTAAAGCAAACATTTTGTCAGAATATTCGCCCGTTGTTTGCAAGGCTGTTAAGTAAACAATGTGTTCGAAATCGAATGGCGGAATATCTTTTATGAATTGATTTTGACGGTGTAAAAATATATAAATAAAAACGTTCAAAATTAGAAAGTTAATGCCTTTATATTAATTTCACAAAAAAAAAACTAACGTAATCTCAACGTTTGACTTCTCTGAATGATTTTTTCTATCCTTTACAACGATATCTAGTCCGGCAAGCATCGCGATGATGACTGCAACTTACTACAAAGGCGGTGAAGCGATCTGATATTGGTTTGTGTAGAAACGCGCAGTGATATCCAGACGTAGGACTCGTTATGCAGAACACACAACTGTTGCACAACATTCAGGGCACGTGCGTATTGCTTTCATAAATGAGTTGCAGAAAGTACATCGTTCCAATCTTTGATTCTCCTAATAAGGTCTACTAATATTGTGTTTTGCAATACCGTCAAGCCTCATGAAAATACGGTTTATATGACGTATCATAACACCGTTACTGATAACAACAAAAACTGTACAACATAAACTATTGTGCGAGATAACATTTCTTCACATACGTTAAGGTATTTTTGTTTGATTGACATAACTATCCCGTTTGAGTCACTATCTGTTTTATTTTGATTTATTTCTTCCAAGAGGCAGACTATGAAGTCGACACTTGATGAATTAAAACGCAAATGTGTCGAAATAGATGTCAATCAAACACAATGTGTTTTAAACATGTTTACATGTTTGCGGTAACAGACAAATACTTCGTCACTTAAAAGCAATGAAAATGTCACTTTTTATTCATAAAAAAACAACATTAAATACCACACTTATAACACACTCTTAAAAACTCTTAAAATGAACCATCATTTTTGATCACTCATGTGTTTCTCATGAAGAAAAATATGCTTTAGTTTGACACAATTAAATATATTATAAAGTACATTCACAAAAACATTTAACAAAACTAATATTGTATATTCATATATACTATATGCAGCATTTATTATTATATCTTATTTTATTGCTTTTGTTTGTATTTAATTCCATTCAAACAACTATTAGTTGAAGCACAAACATGCTTGACAGTTGAACAGAAATCGTGAACGATTTTTATTGTTTCAGTTCCTGTAAACAAACACAGAACACGTCAAGGTGAAGGTTCGTAAAGCATTTGGAATGAATGATTTGTAAAATACAGCGCGATTAAGTTGGCCTGCAAATGCCTAATGATTAAAGCACCGCGCACGAAATTCCATGTGGTAAACACCTGTATGATGATTTGAAAATAAATCTACAAACGTTCATGTCGACCGCAAAGTAAATTCGATGTTGCAAATTACATTCCATTTAGATACATGCTTAGGGACTGATTTGCTTAATACCACGTTCAAAGTTTCGCAAAACACGCTACAATACCTTTTATTGTGTTCAACGTCGACATTCTCCACATGCATGAATTACCAATTCTATTCTTCCAGCGCGTGGTGTTTCGCAATCATTTGGAATTAATGATGATTGCACATACAATATGTTGCCTTAAAAGTACCTCCGAGGAAATAATGTGAATGGGCATGTTTATTTATTGTATAAAAAGTGTCCTTTGCATGCTTGTTATGCGGCAGTGTAATAAGTAAAGATCCCCAACGGAAAAATGATGTCATTAAGTTTGCGATAGTATACACTATCAGTCAGTTATGTATTTATGGTGTGAGTTTCTTGGAAACTAATTACAAGTTTACACTTCCAAAAAACTGATTTAAATAAGGAAAACTATAATAGCTGTAATACATCTATGAAAAAATAACATCTACGAGGGCTGTTTATTTAATTCCCTGACAAACGCTATATCTGTAAAAGTGATGGGTGTACAATAATGTAAAACGACTTAAATAAAAGTACATTTATTCTGTATTCACATACAAAATTTGAACATTATCCAACCAAAGGTTCGCAGACAAATGACTGTTGAACATGTACAGGTAATTAGGGTCGGCCATTATGACGCTACTACACTCAAACCGTCACTCTTTTTCGAAGTATTGGCCAGACGCCGCCATGTCCTTCTCATGTATACGTACCCATTTGGTGAAAACATCATGAAACCACTGTTCATCATAAGGAGCAATATTTCTCCGGTAGTTATTCTACGATCAGAGTCCAACAATTATTACACTAACGGTAATTTTCGATTGCTGATGTTCGGCTGGCCAGGTCTCGGATTATCGTGTGTTGATTCTCTGCCACCATTAAAACGTTTATGCGTATAAACTATTTGTACTTAACCGAGGATTCCCGAAAAGACTTCTCTAAATGTGTTATCTTTTGAAATGGCGTATGTCCAGTGCTTTCACAAAACTGAATTATAACCCGTTGTAACTGTTTTTCAATTATTTCAGAATCCATGGCAAAAACACTCAAAGGCAAACATTTACCCTAAACAGTATGCACGTGCAATAGCGATGTGTTAAAGATGTCAAAGTTTTGCATGTAATGACGTCGATGTTCATGCAACGCCATCCGACGTTTTCCCTCTTACAACTGAAAAAGATCCAGATTTCTAAACAAGCTACAGTTGATTAAAAAAACGTGGGCTGGGTAGACCGTCGATGGGTTGCTATAGTAACCATAATTTCTGAGCTTTTGCGTGTATACTTTCCACCTTTTGTCAATCAATAAATTAAACACGTAAAAGGTTGTGTACCAAATTTTATTACAATTGGATCAGTCAATTAAAAGTTATAGCGGTCATCCGGGTATTAAATGAACAGCCCTAGTACGACACGTTAAGGAAATTAAGTGTTTCAATTACTCTGATTACAAATACATATTGGCTAGATATAAAATAACTGCCATTGTGTTGCAGTTATGACACACACTGTACATAAGTATCTTCCGCTGCAGTTGCCACAACACGTATTGAGTCTGGTTGTAACAGTACATTGATCTCGAGCGTGCTCTTATAGTATCACCTCGTACAACAGTTAAGCATTACATTCAGTATCAAACGCAAGTTATACCCGTAACGCAAAACTGTTGCTTGTCAACAATCCTGTCACTCAGCTATTGGTTATCGAAAATGTCCAAATTTTGATATGAACGGTTTCAACTCCTCCCCAGCTATTGCTATTGTAGGCGGTACTATTTCCATTAATCGAACATATCACAAGCTTTACGGCGTGCTCTTTTATGTAAAATAGGCTAACTTTTAAAAACGCGAAAGCCATTTATGACCATAGTCATATCCCCAGTTGTATCGTTTGCAACACAAGTTTGCAGTAACTATAATTAATAATGATATAAATCTTCCCATAAATTACCAAATATTAACCAGTTTTGGGTTTTTGATGGTGGTGGGTTTGTTTAATTTAATCAAAATGTTATTAGACAAATAATACACTTACATATATTAGTTTAAGATATTTACTGCTTCGGTTCATATCAAGTGTACCTGAAAATGCTGAAAATTAAAATTGTATCATGTAGTAACACGCATGTTTTGTCTAATGTTCACAAATCATATTCAATTCCAAACTAAACACATGTATGTATGGAACGCCTGGACTGTTTTATGTTGTCTTCGGTTGTGTCGTTAAGTTAGCAGTATATATTATTATGTCAAACTTCAATGTTGTCTTGTCTGCATATCGGTTCATCTAGTCTACTCATAATGTGAGTTTGTCTTTCGCATGTGTTATTATGTTATGTACACGTGTTGTTTTGTCTATGCAAGGAGTTATCTTGTATGTAATGTGACTTGTTATGACCAATTGTTGTGTTGTTCTGTTACATTGTCGTTGGATTTTGTCTAGAGATCAAGTTAACATGTTAGTGCAGCGTGTGATTTTGTCAGTGTAGTGTGTTATAATGTCATGTTTTAAAGTTGTAAATATATGCTGTTTATTTGTCCAGACAGCGTTTCATTGGGTGCAAATACCGTGATTTGTTGCATACATTTCGCGTGATTTCGTTACTAAAGAATGCTATTATGTCAAGCCCACATGCTGTTTTGTCAATGATAAGTGTTATTTTGTTGTAAAACTGTCGTATCATGCCTAAAATAAATTCATTTTGTTCAAACGGTATGTTGTTTTGTTCAAATAACAAATGTTGTTTTTGTTGAGCTAAAAATAGCGTGCACTCACTACAATGGCGTAAAGCACCGCACATTGACACAATACTACCGACACGATTAGACATAAAAGCATGCGTGAAGGACATTGAAGTCGATGAGTTAATTTGAGTTGTAGACATAATGACACGTCTTCTTGACATAATAACATATTCCTTTGACAATTTCACCTAATCATAGCACATGATGAAACACTATTTTAACATAATAAAACGTCTTTTTGACAGAATAACATATTCTTCTGACAAGTTCTCCTGATAATAGCACATGATCAAGCACTATTTTAACATAAAGACACGTCCTTTTGACATAATAACATATTCCCTTGAGAAGTTCACCTGATCATAGCATATGATGAAACACTATTTTAACATAATGACACGTCTTTTTGACATAATAACATATTAGTTTGTCAAGTTCACCTCATCATAGAACATGATGAAACACTATTTTAACATAACGACACGTCTTTTTTTTTTTTACATAATAGCATATTCGTTTGACCAGTCAAGTTCACCTGATCAAAGAACATGATGAAACAATATTTAACATAATGACATATATTTTTTATATAAAAACATATTCTTTTTACAATTCACCTGATCATAGAACATGATGAAACAATATTTTAACATAATGACATATGACAGTCATGGCGTTTCATAAGTGTCAGTGAGAATCAATTTCTTCAATTTGTCGAGACTTCTTTATCATTCCTATTCAAAAGCTAAAACCACTCTTCTTTCTGGAATAATATAGACTCCTTACATATCTGACGAGACAGCACGTTATTTTAAGATGATGCTACATTAGTGTTGATTAGCTGACAAGATACATTCATAAGGCTTCCCATCAGGGTCATTGCAAATACACATATTAAAATACATCACAAGCAAAATATAAAATGACATAACGAACATCAACAAGACGAAGTCCTTTTATTAAGCTTGTTTCCTTTATCCCACAGTGACAAAATACAGCTAAGTTTATCCCACATAGCGTTATTTGGTCAATGTCGTATGATGATAGGATTTGTCTATAATGCACACACAAATAATAAACCTGTCGAGAGTAAGGCGACTAGTACTTAAAGTTTATTGTTATTTCCATTCTTATTTGTCTGAGGTGTATACTAATACAAATCATTACCTTAAATAATTATACAATATCGCAACACTCTTTCATTCGTGACAGTTCATTACGCATCGGTTGATATAACATCGCTCGGCTTGAGGGCACACTATCAGGAATATGCTTTTTATGTAAGACGACACACATGACTAACGTTGCGCTCGTTATTCGTTAACTAAATGAGCGGTGGTAAATATGAGATAAAATATTACCAAAGTTTACATGTATACTTTTCGGAAACTTTGGGCTGTTTTATGTTCCTTAATTTAGCTCAGGGATTTACGACTTCAGCTGCGCTACAGGTGTCGTTACTTAGAGTTTATAACCGGCTTCAACTTCACTCGTCCATAAAATAAATCAACTTAAAATACCTGTAGCCGGGTAAATTGATATACATCGGAAAAGTACCATAACATTTGCCGATATGTCGAAGCGTAGAACTCAAACGATTAGCAGCATCTCATATGTTTTTAATAAAACCGACTTCTGATATATTATCCTACACTGGTTGAGACAAACACATCTACATTAATACTTGTCTATAAACATAATTTGTATTTAATACCCAGCAAAAACAATGCAGAATACACGACTTTGCATAGATGCGTACTTCATTTTCTATGTCAAGTATTCCCCAAGCCCTGCCAGTTCAGATTGTGTCCGCCTTGCCTAAATATTCATGTAGTTCAGACAGTCGTTTGAGTGTAGTAATGGGCCCAGTAATGTTGACTGTAAATATATTGTTTGTACATAGTACCAATGCATATAACAGGAAAAGCATAGACTTCAGACATTCCACTTGAAACGCAAAGGATCCAGTCAAAGCATCTCTCTGATCCAGTCAAAACAGCTTTAAACAGATGCAGTACTGTACAACTTTACTAAAATTAAATTTATACGTATATATATATGAAATCCGGCATACTTTACCGAAGTATCGAACTGGAAGAGTGCAGCATATCAACAGCACTTAGACTAGTGACTGCTGACATAGCCCGGTTACACTTTCCGTTGCACGTTAATTTCCAACAAACCATGGTTGTTATACTATTTTAAAAATGTACATATAATAAACATGATATGAATTATTATACATGAAAGAAAGCGAATGTTATCATAGACGAATCGTGGTAATTGTGAACAATACCTGTGCAAAAGGTATTGTATATTGAACCCGCATACATTATGCGGGTTCAATATACTGTACAATACCTATTGCACAGGTTTTGTTCATTGAACCCGCATAAATTACATGTGCATATTTATAATGTGTGCAATATGTATATCTTATATTGCTATGCAGTACTTTACATCGAATAAAATTTCCGCTGTACGTTTTTAGGTTTATGTATGTAAGTATATATCCCAAAAATTATACCACATAATACTTATCAAGTAAACTTTTTAATGAAAATAATAAGTTATTCCCAAACACCCCGAAAATAAATCGTTTATGGTATAGGACAGACATTGTGCGAATATGCATAATGTAATTACGCTGCATTATAATAATGCACACATTAACGCGTTCTAACGTTTTTGTAGTTACACTTATATGATGTTGAAAGAAAATCCATTGTTATACACATGATCCAATTCTTTCAAAAATACATAAATAAAGAAATGCTTACATTTCACTAAATATTGCAATTTAAGATAAGCATATGTCGGTTTATTGGCTAAGCTATAAGGATACAAATATATAATGAAAATGGTCTACGTCTAGTACTTTGCCACGTGATGCCGTTTTCGTACGACGACCATTTTGTACATACGTCTTGAAGTAAATGTATATCGTATGTCTTACTAAATAACAACACAAACATGTTCAAACAACCGTTATACGTATACGACAGCAACCTCCTGGGTTATTTTTCGACCCGTGTCAGTATTCTGTCAGTTTCTGTTCGATAACCTTTTGCGATAGTTTGATAATTGTTTATGTCTCTAGAGATGTGATACATCAAGAGTTTATATATTTGGACACTAATTGTTGTCTGAGGTTTCAATGCCGTCGAAATAATGCATTGGACAATATACACTCGAGTCAGATAAGTGTGTTCCCTATAGTTATAATACATGAACACTTACGTGTATAGAAGTATCTATTTTAATCCACGCGCAATAATATTCTTCAGTAATATAGAGTATGTATGCTGGTTTCAGTGTAAAATTGTATTTTATTTCATGAATGGTCAGATAAAACATATGTTCAGTTTTCTTTGACCACATATAAAATAGCATTACGATCTTATACTGAAATGAACAATTAAGCATTTCACCAATAAATTTCTATAGTTCACTGATTCAGAAAAGCATCAAATAAAAATGCACATTACTGCATGATTAAAATGCAATACGAACAAGTGTTTGAACAGACTTTATTGTGTTAACATTTACAAACATACTCACCTTTACAATATAGAGCACAGGTATATACATTTATATTCTGTCGATTCGTGATTTTATAGATAAGTTGCCACTTTTAAATATGATTAACATCAAATGTATAACGAAATGCATTTTAAATATTAGCTAAAATGAATCTTAGAGATACATTACAACATAAACTTTGGAAGGTGAATACAACCATGATAATGATGGCGATAACATTTAACATTTATAGTGTGATCTATGTGATACAGTCGAGAAACTATAACTATCATGCACATGAAATGTACTGAATACATATTATATTCGATAGATTACTTAAGATTTGGATAGAAATAGAAGCTGCAAAAGAAATTGAACATATTTTCTTAATTCCAACTAATTACAATTATTTGACTTTACAAGTATTTATTCACATGAATGCAAAATGCATATACGGTCGATAAGGCCGAAAACTATAAGGCATTTGTCAGACACAACTGAAACAATGGTATAGTCTAGGTCAAATAGAAAAGTGAAATGGAAAAATATAAGGCATTTGTCAGACACAACTGAAACAATGGTATAGTCTTAGTCAAATAATAAAAGTGAAATAGTAAAATATAAGGCATTTGTCAGACACAACTGAAACAATGGTATAGTCTTAGTCAAAGAGAAAGAAAAATAGAAAAATATAAGGCCTTTGTCAGACACAACTGAAACAATGGTATAGTCTTTGTCAAATAAAAAAGTGAAATAGAAAAAGAAAAGGCATTTATCAGACACAACTGAAACAATGGTAAAGTCTTAGTCAAATAAAAAAGTGAAATAGAAAAATATAAGGCATTTGTCAGACACAACTGAAACAATGGTATAGTCTTAATCAAATAAAAAAGTGAAATAGAAAAATATAAGGCATTTGTCAGACACAACTGAAACAATGGTATAGTCATATCCAAAAAGGAAAGTGATGGTCATCGCTTATATGTACAACCAGGCAACTTCTTATTCAAATTAATTACAATGTGTATCACATAAATGTATCTTATGGCTTCGTAATTTTAATTTTTATTATAAGCCCGCATAGTTCGAGAAAATGATGCTTCCTACATAGAAATAGCGCCTGATCGTCTCTCTGACAGGAAAATTGTAAGGAGATAAGCGTAATAAAAACGAGTGCTAGTGACAACTTTTGTCTGCAATTATTTAAATTATATGCACAATAAACTGTGTAATGACAAAATAATCGACACGGCACTACATTTGTCCGAATGATTTTCAATATTTAAACATGTATATAAAATAATTCAAATTCATAAACCCTTGAACTGTATATTAACCGTGTGTCAACACTATTTTTCTCCAATGTATGATGCCATAATTCTGCATACGATAACCGTATACAAAATGTCAAGAACAATTGTCAACTGTTCATAAACATATACCCAATTATATTCAAAGGGTTTTCTTATCCAAAGGGCTAACGGTCACCATATTAATTGATACATTTTAAATTTACATTGCATAGGCATTTCAATAGGGAAGGGGTATGCATTAATAATCGTATGAACGCAATGCCTTATCACCGGCGTTGTAATATCTGTGTGTCCCATTTGTATGCAAATTATATTTCGACAAGAATATTTACATGAACTAAGATGTCTTATAGATCTACTGATAAATGCAACTCTTTTTGCATTTATTGTTACCGTTTGATTACATGTTTTTTTATAATTAATCTACATGACCATTTCGTTCCAGTACTACTTCTACAAAAATCAATATTACAGTTTTTTCACTTTTCTGGATATGATTCCATCATGCAATTGCCACAAGAGTTATTATTAAACAAAGCCCTTTGACTAGCATGTAATGTGTACATGTTGCGGTATTTAAGTTAAATATTACTTTTCTTAGAAGCGACCACAGCAAATCTTAATGACGTAACATCGGTTCACGAACGTAGCTTCAAAATGGATTTGATTTCACAATGATGTGTTTATTTGCTAGATGCATGTAGATCGTTTAATTTATTGTGCATTTATATTACAGTTAATAATGGTGAATTGTTTAACATGTACAATAAGAAGAAAATGCATTTTGAGATTTGTATTAAAATGTCATCCTTTCTAAGACAAAATATTCCCAGGCAAAGCAAAGAGCTTAGATACGCCCGTGTGGATGCTGTTGATCTATGACATAGCTTACACGTCATCACTCGTTTTGTTATGTCATTTGTGGATTGTTTTGCATTTTTCTCACCGAGTGAAAATTTGGATACTATGGTGTGGATTTAAAGCATTTAAAAGCATTGAAGTCTCCATCTGTTGTGTTAACAATTAAACAGGATTATCCAGGATCTGTTAAACTCTCGGCCTAGGAATTGATTTTAAAGTTTCATAACTAAACTGTGGTTTAGAAGTAGATCTAGTCATGATGTGGATTTACTGTAGTCTTACTAACAAAGCAACTTTTATTTTATGCTAAACTTTCTAAAGCATTAAATTAAATAATGTTTGGTGCTTGTTTGCTATACCGGCCGAAATAGCAGTTCTTCTTGATGTCACAGGTATTGTTGCATCTGTTTAAGTTACTTATTTAGTTTTGTAGCGATATGATGTATGCAGAGAAATTAAAATGTTATGACTTATAATATTTACATTACATTTCATTTGTCGCAGCAAATACAGTTGTGTAGGGAACTATTTTATTAATCGTAGTTTGCATTCTATTTTGTGTAGTTTGGTTACAAGGGGCGGTACTTCGCTGTTCCGAAAATAAAACTGCTGTTCGTGATATTTCTCTTAGAATGGCAATCAAATGCATGTTAAACAAAAACAATATAAGTAATGCTATGAAATCATTCCAAATATAATGTAAATATAAGGAATGAAATTAATTTTGGTTTCGTTCATGCGATTATGAACGCAACGGTGAAACTGGCAAATTATCCATGACGCGCTAGCGCGCAATATGGATTTGCCAGCTTCACCATTCAAGTTATCCGTGAAGCGCTAGCGCGCATCATTGATTTGCCAGTTTTACCATTGCGTTCATAATCGCGTGAACGCAACCAAAATAAAATTCAATCCTTAAAAAGCTGCAAACGATAACAAGTAATGGCTTATAAGTTTTGCGAAAATTAATAAGTACCTTCTTGGAAAGTTGTAACTTTCATGAAACTCTTCTCGCGGTTAGAAAGAAATCCAATCATGTCATGCAGCTTTGGGTACTAATTTGATTTTTTTCTTTGAGTAACCAGAAACTATATTCACGATAGCGGCCACAACTTTTTTTAGTTTTTAAAATGTTCGTGAATATTTTTTAAAGTTTCATGAACATTAACATTTATCTCAGGCATAAGAATCCCAACATGCAAATAAACATATTAACAAAATTATCAAGTAATAAGTGAGAAGATCGATTAAGTATTCAAACAGGATCAATTGAATTTATGTTTTAACAATTAAAAGAAATAAAAATCATAACATCACAATATTGTTCAACTTAATGGAGCAGCAACAATATACAGATATATACCAGCCAATGGTTTTAACCATTTAACCAATATATAGATATCTAATGGAAAAGACAAAACAGAAATACCCTTCACCCAACATTGCTGCTATGTGAAAGGTCAGGATTTGGACCGCAGTATGTCAGCAGATAAACAACGGTTTCCCTATTATAAACTGAACAGTGAATTGGTGCAATGGTGTATATGTGTTGAAAAAGGAGCGTCTGTTTCAATACATTTTTACACAATTACGTCGATACGTATAACAATAACATCATTGTACAGAAGATAAATACTCCACTATACAAAATTACAAAATCTATTACATTACGGTAAAATAATGGTGTGCTTTTTTCATTTGGCTGACACAACACTATCCTTTTGAGTCAATATAGTCAAGATGTGTTTTATTTAGATTGCTTTCCACCAAGATGCAGACTATAAAGTCAAGGCGTGATGTATTAGAATGCATATGTGTCGAGATAGATGTCAATCAAATGCGAACACTATTGTGTTCCAGCAATTACATTTGATTGGGATATGAGTCAAATAGTTCATCACTCTTTCATTTGAATTGTGGTACATTTCATTGGACATTGCAAACTATAAACTTTAAAATATTCAATTTACTCGGCAATAATAACAATATTAAAAAATATTGTTGTTTCTTTCGAGATAATTATAATTATATTCCAACTCTTAATCAATATTTAAAAACTTAGTTAGATTTAAAACGGCTTTGCATAGGACACAAGCGATGTATGCCATGAAAGCCGTTTCCCCTACTTTGACATGCATTTCAAATACTCATTTAACGGTTTCCTCAGTTGCGTTGCTTTGCGTAATAAATTAAAATAAATAAGAATGCTAACGAACACAAAATAACAGTAATCTGAATGTACACCTCTACGTGTATATTTTTCCTGCCTCTGCACACTGTCGCGTATACTAAAATGAAGCACATAAGGCATACCTCGTTGTGTCGTGTCACAAAGTGAAACATTGCAAATACAAGTAGACTCCGTGATAACAATATTGAGTATTAACTTGTCGTTTGCATGATGAATGACACCATAGTAATGGACCTGGATAGGTGTCTGAAATAACATATACGTTTCTATAACAGTTTATGCAAGTATTCTGATAATGAATCGTGACTTCTACCAGTCTTCCGTCTATAATATAACGTACACATATGACCTCACCATGCAACAACGATATATCTCTGTAATCAGAAAAAGTAGAATGTCGATCATTGAAATGAAATAAATAATTTCGCATTAAGATAATCTAGCATTCACTTATCGTTTTAAAGACGATATTTAATCTAATTGCGCGTAACCGCTATGCGATACGAGTTTATGATATTAAATACAGTTTAAATATATGTTTATCAATCACGTTAAACATACTAGATTACTAACATACTAGATACGCAGTGCCTTAATCCGTCACGTTTGGGGGGTGGGGGGTATTTTTACGATGTTTTCAAAAGTTGTTCACCGATTGACATAAAAATTCACATAAATCAAGTTAGGTTTAATGCGTATTTGCTGGCGGGTTTTGGTTATATTTCAGATACTCGGCAAATGAAATTTGTTTATTGCGATTGAAGGCCTAAATAGTGTAAAAAATTAGCGTGGGAGTTCCTTAATCCGCCACCCCTATTTAAAATGCTCACATTGCTCGAGAATAAAATTCTTTAATGAATTCTGTTTTCAAAGCAAATTCTATTGATTTCTATTGACAAAACTCCCACTTTTGTTTATTTCAGGTTCATTTTCTAGTGTTTAAAATAAAACACGGTGATCCGAAGTTGCTTGGTGAAAATCGTAGATCACGCACGACCCGTGACATGCTTATTCCACATTGACTATTGTTCTTATTTAATGTTCTATATTAAGCAGCTCGTTGTCTGTTGTTAAAACAATGTTTTAATTTCTTCAAATACTTATTTTTTTTATATTAAAAGTAGCTCTCAAACTGAGGCCCTGCGTGCACGTGAACAAATAATGAGGGCTTTTAGTAGCGAGACATTTGTGCTTTTAATAAGTAGTTTTTTCTGCATTTTATTGTATGTAATGCCAGTGAATAATGGCTATTTTTATGCTGCAAATGCTCACATGGACATACTATTAAAAGACGATAATTTTATTTTATCATTGACACCATGCAGTTTGTTTGCATTTAGGGGTTATGTACAAAATAATTGGATTAAATATTCGTTTATGCACAAATCGAGATGAAAACTCGTCAACGTTGTAAAGTGAAAGTGTCTGATTGATCGAGGTCAAAACAATAGAAATAGCCGGTGAAAAAGGCTTATTTGGATGGGGTGTCGAATTTAGGCAAGTGGCTGATTTAGGCACTGCGCCAGTACGAATATACACACATGTACAAACTACAAACATATGTGGCCGTTGATACTCCATCATATCTTGATTTTGTAGATAGATTGCCCATTATGTTGTATGATAACCATTACACTTTATCAAAATGTATTTTTAATGTAATTTTAGATGAAACAATTGATAAAGCCTATATACAGAACGTTTCGTTGATCGAAGAATTAATAGTACACGATAATGTTATTCCTGTTTCAAACACTTGGTATGCGTGTAATATTTATAATGCGATGCATAATTAATATTTCATGACGGAGTCAAACTTCTAACACAGCTTTTATAACAGTATATGTAATGTAATGAATGTAATGCAATCAAGTGAAAAAAGATCAACTGTTCCTGTATGAATTCAACTGTTCCTGTATGGAATCTAAGCATTGTGATCTGCTTGTAAGCAACTACGGGCAATTAAAACGAGAGTTTACGAAAAGTTGTGTCCGCATTTATTTAAATTATATGCAGAATTAGTTGTCGTTGTACCTTGTCAACACAATCGACACACTATTATACATGTTCAGTGGTTTTAAGTAATTAAACTATTAAACAAAATTAATAAAATTCACTAACCGTTGTATATTGTATATGTACAAATGAATTAACTTTTTCTAAGAAGTCATTATTAATCCGTAGGTCCATCATACGAGCAGCCAAATTGTTTAAACATGTAAGTACCAATTGATTTAAATGTAATTTTTTTTCACTTATGCTACATGTACTATGCCGAATAATGTTGAGATCGTTACGGGGAAAATCGGTAGGAATATATACGTTGTGTTCGTGAATCATCGAAATCAGGCATGTCACTCGCAGTTACAATATTTTTCAATGTTTAACATTCTGCCGCTAAAGTTGTAATTTGCGTTTCAACACTTAATAAAAATATGTATGACCAGTTCTAAGACACGATTATTCTACATATAAACAAATACAGACCAGATGAAATCGACGCTTTGTTACTATCTTTGTATTATCTTTACATATATTGTACCTGATCATTTCTAATATATCCTTCTGAAACTGGAACGACATTGAATTTCTACATGATAAATTATCGCTGATTGTGTACAGCCTTGAGGACATTGTTTGCAACTAGAGAGGACCTACATGTCGCAATAAAGGATTTCCAATTTAAATAAAGGATGACAACCCTGACAATATATAAAAAGAACTAGTAAGCTATCCAAGTGACTAATTTTGCTAGCCGCTGAGCAGTTAGGTTACATAATATAAATGACTCTCCTTCAACTCGCTCTTCATACGGGGAAAAATCACTTATGTTGTACGAAAAGGAGAACACATTCTAAAAATGAGTGACTTGTATGGAAAGATAACATGTACAGAAAATAAGTATAGTATCATATTCGATTACCTTCTAGCATCAACAGCATATGCTATATTGTTTCAGGAAGCAGGTGCGAGTATAAAACGAGTGTGTCTATCGAATTATTTAACTTCACAAGTGTTCATTTACATAAATATAACAGACACAAACGTTTAAATCGACTGCGGCCAATGATTTTAAGGCGTGTCTCAGACATGAAATTGACACAATAGTATAGCCACAGGCAAGTAGCAATTATAAACATAGCTGATATTTCCAAGAAAGCAAAATGCTGATTCACATTAATTACCGTGTTTGTTACATAAATCTATCATATGGTCGCATGCTTTTAATTTTCATTCTAATATCGCATATAAGCCAAGAAAATGATTCTTTCCAAATGAAAATAGCGCCTATTCGCCTCTGTGAGAGGAACATTGTAAGGAACTTCACGTAATCAAAACGTGTGTTTGCGACATATTGTATAGGTTATTATTGAAATTTATACACATTACATATAGTATGTCGAAAATGACAGCACAATAGACACGCCACTAGTTTGTCCTTCAGGTTGTAAATATTAAAACATATACATACAATAAGCGTATGAACCATTTCTAGCAGTATTGTTTTCAATGTATGTTGACATACTTTTTCATAGCATATACCTTTTGTAAAACTTCGAGATCATGTCAAGGAAGGTTGTCAGCTTTTCATGAAAACAAATCTATATTCATGAAATATTATGTCCATTTCACTCAGGACCGCCATATTAAGTGGAACGTTCATGCATTGCATATTATAACAAGTTAAGGACTCTTATTTTTGGCGAAACGTTTCATTTTGTATCGAAAGTGTGGCGATTACCATATAACATGTTCAGTTACTTGCATCGAATAATTGAACTATTTATGACGATCTTACTTTTATTGCGACGAGTAACAATAGTTTTTGATACTAAAATCCAATCACGGCATTGAAATATCAACAATAAATAAGTGAGATTATCAAGTTGTTATTCAAATAAGGTTACTACTATGTATACATAAACACGTTATCGAAATAAATGTAGTGAGTATCTATCAGATGCAAATTTCAATCCGGAATCATAACATCACAATCTTCAACTTACTGGAGCAGGAAAAATATATAGATATATAACCGCAAATTGTTTATGTAACAGTGTCACCTGGTATTATCAATTATGTTTTAATTACATATATTATATTAAAGAAATAGATAATGGGAAGTTAAGATACACCCAATACCACGTTAAGAAAATTCTGTATTACAAATCATTCTTTCAAACTATTATCTGTACGTTTAGCCACAATATTTGACAATACCGCACTCGGGTTTCACCTGCAACATAGTAGTCGGTTGCAAAAGTCACATATTTTCTGAAATAATTTTTCAAAAACATTTTTTAAAAACCCAATATATTCTTTTCATAATTATTTAGGCAAAATATAAAGTGCAGACATGTTTATCATCTATTTAGAAAATGTGAACGATATTTATTTCTTGAGTTCTTGTAAACAAACACAGATCACATCGAGGTGAACTTGTATACATAATATGTAACGAATAATTAAGAAAGTACAGTGGGTACATATTCGTCTGCAAAGGCCTTATGATTTGAGCACCGAACACAAAACCTTTGCCAAACAAATGTATGCCCCTACGATAAAAAAAACACCTGCCATTGTTATTGTCGACTGCAAAGTCAATTCGAAGTTGCATGAGCACAATTCAATTAGATAATGCTTCGAGGAAGCATTGCTAAATACCACTTTCACATATTTGCAACACACGATCATATAACTTTTAATTATTTAAACATCGTTGTTTACCCAATGCATGTGATATCAATTAATGCTATTTCAGTGTGTGAAGTTACGTAATAATTTTGTGTTAACGGTAATTGCATGTATAATAGTTCAATTTGAAACACTCCGTCGATTTAAATTTAGATAAACAATGCATGCTATGGATATTGTCTCGTGGTATATGTGCGATGTTTACTATTTAGCGTTCGTTAACAAAACTACTATTCAGCACCCACTATATGACAAAAACCTCGGGAGAAAAATCCCGACTATATGAAAGGTTTTCAGTATTCTTTACGATGATGATGTCTCCGTAGATTGATAAGTGTCTTTGTTTCCAGAGATGTGATACAATTGTTTTCCATATTAAGAAATCTATTGTGTTCTGGTGTCTCAATGCCGACGCAATAATACATTGTATATACACTCGAAACATGAGTGTTTTAATAAATTAACGAATACATGCTTCTGGGCCGGAAATAACACCACACAAACAAGACAAACAAAACAAACGCCAAAGCCGAGAAAACATTCAATTATGTTGTCAACCAAGTGCATATAGAATAAGTAAATATATTATTACGTACATGTATCTTATAAAGGCAAATAAATGACGAATGTCAAAATTTCGTACACATGTGTCATACTCTCAAACTTTTGATTTTAACTTATACCTGTTCAATACTATTTACACATTGATCAAACGTTCTTTGCTACAAATTCAGGTTATTAAAAACAAGGCAGTACATTTATATAAATGATTTTGGTACTGTAAATAATTGTGATTCATTGAAATGAAAATGACGGAAAACATTAGACAAAACGTGTAATTTGTTGAGTTTGATAAGTGTAAAATCTACGTTTGCGTTGGAAAGAACAAGACATTTATCCAACATTGCAGCTCTATGGAAGAGCGAAAAGTGGATAACAATTTTATTCTATTTGGAACGCACAATTTTAACAGATAACACATGGCTTCATTATTTAGAAGCGAACAACAATGGTACGTATATGTTGAAAATAGAGTGTCTCCACTACAGAAAGTAAAGGATTCAAAAAGTGAATTATGTATATGGACAAAACCGTGCAATGTGCAAACTCTCAACCCAATAATTAAACCTAATATGTGTACGGCCACGCGCTATGGCAGTACTCAATTACAAAACTGTCAATGAAATTCTTTCTCCGGCGACCGACCAATCAAACGGTTCCATGGGGATCTAAATGGTACACAACTTGAAACACTCAATTCTTGCTGCAATTAAATAAAATATAGGTGTATAAAGCTATATACTAATCACACCACGACACATGCATATTTCCCATCTTAGCTGAGTTGAAAATCGCATTATCTAAATTATAGAGATATAAAACACATTTATTTACTTTTACACTGGTATAAATTAACCCCTTCGTTACCCTCCCATAACTTTATTTCGATGGGTGTGTGACCTACATGGGGTGATCAGAAACTAGCCTTTACTAATTACGTCATGATCTTCCTTTTAGACAAACACCCACGCATGGTAGTTGACATAAAAAGAAAGGCTGCCCTCGTCTCTTGTGCTTAGATATAACATAACTATATTTAGTGGGGGGTTTTCCTGGTACCCTACGGCCTACGCATTTACATGTTGACACTATATAACATAATATGTATTTGTTATATGGCCGAAAGTTACTTTTTGGGGAGTACACGTAAACAACCACACACAAAAAAGTTTTGTTGTTGATTTTTCCTTTTCTTAAACGCTTTACTGCCTACTGGTCAAATCGATTTTATCTCATACTTTATATTCTTCACATAATTATACGTTGAATTTTTAATTTATTCGATAACGCATGCATTTACTTGCTAACAATATTCATAAATAATAAGTATTTGTTGTGAGTTCTATGTCGAAACGTTAACTAGTGGGATCACATTAAAACGGATGCTCTAACAAAATGTCGTTTTTACTTATGTATATTTCTCTTTTTCTAATTATCGACCGAATGGTTGCTTTGTCTAGCTGTTTCCAGTTATTTATAAATACAACCTCTATATCCATTACAGATTGCTTATTCTTTTATATTAGTTTACATTTTAAGAAATATAGTTAAACACACCAGACCACCTTCCCCCATAAACTTATATTGTCCATTTTGTTGATTTTCTGATGTTTTGTGAAATTGTTATCTATGAATTATATGCTCACCTGTTGTCACAATATATGTATTTTCCATATCCATTACAGATTGCTTATTCTTTTATATTAGTTTACATTTTAAGAAATATAGTTAAACACAACAGACCACCTTCCCCTATAAACTTATATCGTAATTGTTTTTGATTTTCTGATGTTTTGTGAAATTATTATCTGTGAATTATATGCTCACCTGTTGTCACAATATATGTATTATGTATCATGTGACCTGTGAAACATAATAAAGATCTGTTCTGTTCTTTTAACAGAATGAAGAGTAAAAAAAACATACTATATGAAGGAACACACGATAATAATAATTACTATTGTAATATTAATGAATTAAATAACAGCGATACTGATACAAATAATAACATTGAAATTTACTCCAAACTTTAGCTATGTAACATTACGCTTAAATGATGTTGTTGCCTTTTCGTGTGACATAACTATCCCCTTTCAGTCAACATGTGTTTTATTTAGATTGCTTTCATCAAAGTGGCAGACTATAATGTCAAGTCGTGATGAATTAGAATGCATATATGTCGAGATACATGTCAATCAAAAGCAAATACTTGTGTGCTCCATCTATTACACTTCATTGAAGGAAGTGACAAAAAACGTATCACTCCCAGCATTTCAAGGCTGGTATATTACATTGCCCATGGTAAATGAATAACTTTCTGATATTAAATTAACTCGGCAATACTATTAATACTTGTATCCGATTATTCCGAGTAACTTCTACTTGATACCGATTGAAATACAGTTTTAAAATGCATCAGTCAGTTTATCAATTACGTTTAACATGGATAACGTCAAATATATTCACATTACAATTTCCACTCAATCAAATCTTGATTGTATAGATAGTCGGTCCGTTTTGTATTATGATAAGCATAAAACTTATATCGAAACGTATTTTGAATGTAAGTTTAGCTGAAACAATAGATATGTAAAGCGTAACAGAACATTTCGTAAGCATGTTCTGTTTTATCAGCGGATGAATATAATGCAATAGAGACAATATTATTTGCATGCAAAAGTTATGAGGTGTTCCAACGAATTGCATTAGTCCAGTTTTAAATCCCCAATACTTTGCATTGACCGTTCCATGGCGGTGACATCAGTTTTATTCATTTGTGTTTGTGTTTGTTATGGGCTTCTGTTTTATGCCGTGTTGTTTTGGCAATTGGTCGCTTGCCATAAAAAAATGACCTCGTGCTGATAATAAGAGTTATCTCCTGCTGTCGCAGCTGGTGTTTCACTTTGTTTATAATTGTTTGATGAACAATGTTGTAAACGCTCTATTCATATTTGTAATCCATATTCACATTTTCTGCATAATTGTATTGAACCAAAGTTCGTTATTTTTTTCACTGGTTAAACTTGATTATGAAATTAATTCGAAACTGGAGATTGAGTTAGTCACAAATTACTTTTCCACGTTTTACAACCTAATCTTCCAGCTTTTTCAGTCTGATATTTTGTCATACGTTTATTCAGCTGCTTCTAGAAAAATATTTATCGTAATATTAAGACAAGAATCTACATTGTAACAATACTCATAAAAAAGTCCGTAATCGTGTCCTTAATAAAGTATTAATTTGGAGGACATTGTACAAGTATGCATGTTCTGGATTGTAAAAAACTCCAAGGCTTGCTAGAGAAGAAAAATATAACACACGCGTAGAACAAAATTAAGAGCAAAACATAGCTTGCATGCCCAACCACGCATTTCCTAATGTACAGCAAGTTCCCTTTTATTACATTAATTTCTAGATGATATGGCCACGTGATTTGATTTTCAAACTCTTAACACATGTATTGAAAAAAAAGATGTCTTAATGGAGAGAGCAACTAAACGTGACTACGCGCAATGAAAACGTGTGTTAATGACAAACTGTGTCTGCCCATATTTAAATTGTTTCTGTATCTTGGCAACATAATCGACACATACTCATACATGTTTGGCAGTTTTAAGTAAATATACATATACTTTTAAACATGAATGAAATGCACGAGCCAATATACTGAATACAACAAATGAATTGTTTTTTATTAAATATTTTATTCAAAGAATCTCTAAACTCTAAAACAATTAATGAGAAAAAATAATGATTTAATCACAGTCAATAAAACCTGTTGGCTGATTATATGAGGAGCGAATTTTGTTTCAGTCATTTTACTCCCAATGATTTGTGTCTTTTATTCACTAATGTCACAATGTTGACTGAACCTATTATGTTTAATTGTGTATAAAATATTAATGGAAGTATCATTCATGAGGGTGAGTTAACATCAGACTAGTCATGTCCCATTTAGAAAACATCTAGCATTACAGCAGCAGCTAAATATTATCGTTCATCAACAATCACATAGTTTCCAAATACAAGTAAGCAAATCATTTTACAAAACTTGCATGTTCTATCCATAGTATAAGTCACTAGAAAACAAACTTAATGTTGTATGCTGATATTTCATATCATACATACAGTGTTTTAAGTACAGACATGTTATTCAATCATCTGAACGATATTTATTGTTTTTGTTCCTGTAAACAAACACAGCGCTGTCGTAACGTGCATTCATAAAGCATCAGGAACTACTTTGAAAGACAATACAGTGAGATCAAGTTTGTATGCAAGAGCCTAATGATTTGAACACTGAGCCCGAAATTTAACGTTTAACACCTGCAAGCTAACACACGCTTAGGGGGAGCATTGCAGTATACCACGTCCCAATGTTTGCAACAAACGATAAAATTCCATATGCTTGAGAAACAAAGTAATGTCTTCCAGTGCGTGATGTTATGCCATCATTTGGAGTTAATGATAATTGCACGTGTAATAACCTGCTTTGAAATACGCTCCGAAAAAGTACTTTGATTTGGTACGTATAGTTTGCATAGTAACCGTAGCCAAATGACAGTTGTACCCCTAAATAATCCAGATACGACATGAATAACTTGCAGTTTATTATTTTATATTTTTGGTGCGCATCTTATAATTTTACCTATAGCTTATTTTTTCAGCCAAATAGCACAAACAACGCCGCTGGCTTATAATATACATTTAAATCAGATGACTAGGTCAATTATGAATATATTTGAAAACAAAAACACACTAATAATGTCAATGCAGTTAAACAGAAAAAATATTTAGAAACAATAATACACAAATGCGATCAGGATCACTTAAGGGAAATAGCGTCAGTTAATATTGCTTTGATACTATTTACACTAGTAAATATTTATTTAGCAGCCCAAGACATGCCGGTAACTTAAAAATGATGGGCTTCTATGGTCTCTCATGCGTACATATCATTAATTTCTTATGCTGAATAAGTTAAAACGTTAACAGTTGTGTTATCGCGGTTTATTGAAAATCGACATTCGATCTGAATGTTTCAAGAATACAATTATATCAATCAATATGTACTACAAAGACAACAACTACCACTTTCTTGGCAGTTTAAAGTACACTATTATATCCATAGTATATGTTGTTTTTTACTTATTCACAAAACATACTCAGTCTGATTGTATTTATTTTAAATTGAACGCAATTATGATATTCGAGAATCATTAATACATGTTGTCCACAAAAGTAAGAATCTGTTTTAATAGGTGGGGAAGCGATTGTCTTAAAGATTCTTAAATATATCCCATATGTAGTGACATCATATAAACATACTAATACTTTGCAAATAATGCGGTTACACCCTGATCGTAAACTTATACCGTATGCGCTGTTATTAACGATCGTTTGATGGTGAGGAGATTACGTCAGTATATCCACCATATTCATTGAACTAGCATATGTACCGAACGGAAGTCGTTTTGCCAATAAATAAGTTATGTGTAACCTTGTTTACATTAAAAACTTCCGGACAAATTGGAACAAGTAAAAAATTTGCAGCAAATCGACATTTCTAACATTAAAGTTGGGCATTCTTTGAAATATTAATATTAAAATGTCATTATAGATAAAAAGATTATTGCAACCGAAAATATATGTTTAGATTATTATAGTTTGGTTTTAAAATGAATCTACCTTTTTCAGGAAGCTGACACACCCGTTAGGCTACTGTAGTAATAAATCATGGTTTGACTAGGATTAGTTGATGCTATTATTGGGTCATGTGACTTGCTGGTTTACCTATACTGCGTAGTTTTGCATTATAATCCGTTTGGATCTTGTAGCCAAAGTGTACGTATTGAAATGAAAAGGTAACTGGCTGTTAATAAGAGTTAAGGTAGTTTGAATACTAGTGTTTGCTTCACTGTAGTCACCTAGCAATGTTAGTGATAAACTGAGCCAAAACTTTCGGAATACCCAAGACGTGTGTACCATGGCAAAGTAGTCACTGCCAGATGAATGACCGGCATAGCGTTAGCAGGCCAGTAACCGGTTTCTTGCATGGGTTCAGTGATATATGTGCTCCAGGCCGTAGATAAAGATGTGTCTAATACCTGTGTATTTGGAAGCACGGTGGCTTAAATCAAGAGAAGCCCAGGCAGGCATATAATTAGGGTCTTGAGTTATAACCGGAAGTTCATGTTAAATTCATACATGCACAAATAAATAGTAGAGAAATACACCGTGCACGTTACACATACTTTAAATACTTTGGTCATTTCATTGTTAATAAGGTCTTAGTGGTGAAAAAGTATAATCACATCAAACTGGTATATGCAATAGTAAATTACGTTAGATTTTAACGATGTCTATTTCAAGGCGTTGACATTGCATAGCTTCTAAAACTAGTCTGACAGTTGTCGATTAAGTGAGTGAACTCTTATGGTATACACTGGTTTGTCCGTTCATTGTACATTGTTTATTAGAACATTCGCGTTAACACCAATCGTTTTGTCAACCCACACAACAGTGTAGTATTACATTAAGTATCAAGCAAAACTTCGGACCTGTAATATGTTTGGACAATTTCACTGTAGTTTAAAGCGGCCTACATTTCAACGGGTATGACATTTCTACATGTATATATTGAGCATGTCGGTTGTCGAATATTTGTTGAAATGTTCGTGTTCATCGCCGTTTCAGGTCTAAAATTACGCTCGGTCATTCGCTCGCAGTAAGGGGGTATCGATACTTCTACTATCTGGGTAGTTAAAATCGTTGTTTTCCCAAACATTTGCTTTAAGTAAATAGTTATATACATTCTTACAATGAGTTTACCAAGTGTTTACCGCTTCTGAAGTTTTAACATCTGTTGGGAAGGTTTATACAACTGGTTGCAGGTGGTTTGCTATGTTACTAGAGTTTCGTTTACAGTGCAATCACAAAACAATGGGTTAAAGAGAAAATAGTATAACGTATTGTACGCGAGTCGCATAAAGCACAGTAACTGACGGTATATTTTTTATTTTTACAGGAGAAGCAAACAACTGATTTTCTATTATTTAATGTAAACTTGATTTTTCACATACTATATTTACAATACATTAAAATAAGTCCATTTAAGTTAAGTTTTGTAATTATTTACAGTTCAGTAACTTTCTGCAGTGAAATTGTGTACACTTCAATAAATTATTTTATGAGTTGTTGACTGAACACAACTCTTGTGGGCATACGTTTGTTTACTTTTTGCGAGAACAATTTTTGCCATATATGTTTGGTTTTGTGAAAGCAGGATTTCCAGATAGAATACAATTCTAATATTCAAGTAGGTTATGTTAAATGGTACGCATTATCCAAATTTGCCAAAATTTGAATTTCCTACAAAATGTCAACATTTCATGATTTTTACGCCAATGTGAAGATATACATGTAATTCTTTGGACCGAACATATATAGTTCTGCAAATGATTACATCCAGTTTTATTCTACAGTAAAACACATGTATGAATAACAATGTGTGTACAATCGGAATAGCTTTTTTTATTGGACATTAACACTAGATGTGTGAATCTCCGAAACATTTGTATAATTGTAGCCGTAATTTGATAGTTCTTGCTTATATCATGTCATTTTAATGTTGTAATATAGACACTGTATATAATATACAAGCTATATGTCTGCCTTACGGGAATCTTGTATTCATCATTTTGCAGATATGAAATAACCCGTATGTGTAAGATTCAATTCGTGATGTCCATTTGTGATATAACTTGTTTATCGTACGTAAATCAAATTAACATCCCAGAGAAATAGAACAGTCTAAGATATGCTAAGGAATCTAATTATATTCATCCAAAGACGCACACAAATTAGACATATCCAGTGTTCGCCATTGGTTCTTGAATTTAGTATTATGGGCTTAATTACTATTCGTTGATTCTGCATGGATAGGTATTGCAAGCATTACCGCGTGTTCTATTGTGTAATGTATGTTCACAGTTTATAAGGAACAATGCAGGTTCATGACCGGAACAGTTTGAATTATTGATTATCATGTGTGGACGGGTCAAATGTAAAAATGATACAACACAATTATACCAAATGAATGCGACCCAGGGCATAATACAATATGATATTCGAAAAACTTAATAAATAAATTGGTAATGGCTCTTTCTTGTCATCATTGACACTTAGTATTAATTTAACTTAAAGTTTTATATAATGTCATTTACAAAATAGTTCCCAATTAAATTCACATTTACATGTAAGTGTTTTAATTTGTCTTCCTAACAGCAAAACGTTGAAATATTATATCCGTTGTTTAAAATGTTGGATAATGATCTTGTGATTTATACAACTATATCTTATCCAATTTTTTTATCTTATGTATTCATTTAACTGTATTGTTGCATTTGTGTTATTTATTAAACGACGTATTTGAATATAATTAACTATATCATGGTGTAAAGTATATGCAATAGTAATTAAATAAAAAAAAGGCATAAAGGAAAAGGAAAGGTAATTATCGTTTAATACCTCACGGTTTGTATAGCAGTCCTTCTTTCAAAACACACAATCCATATATATAAACACAGCCATTGTGCATCATTCAAACAGAAACAGATATTAGATAACGTGAACATTCACTTGCTGGTCGTCAGATTATGACATTATGATATATCATTGTGGAGATGTTTTTTTGCATTTTACGAAGTATGTATCACTTTGAAGTGTACATTTATCATAATAACACGCTAGTGGTGAACAAATTATTACAGCATGCGATATGTGCATTGGAAATTTATCTGATTAAGTCCCTCTGAAAAATGTTTGCCAAAGAGCTTGTTGTTGATATATGTTAACGACGTCATGTCATTAATTTTAGAAGGCGACTTTCATTTTATACCTAGAGTGTGACGTCACTGCTTTCGTCAAACCTCTGTTCTAGGAACTGATTACTATCCATATTTGTCTCTATGGTGCATACACAAACATATAGTCCGCAGAGGAATGAAATAATTTCCAAACAAGCACAATTTCCGTATATTCTTACTAAAACCATGTTTAACCATGATACATGTCATCATTATTAACTTTAAACACTCAAAGCATTGTGTTTATACCTGTTCGTGCAATTAAAAGCGTTTTACTTGCGTTGACATGCAGTTTCTACTTTCACTTTCGAACATTATTTACAAATGAACAAATAGAGATAAAAACTTTTTTGTTATTGATAATAAAAGCGAATTATATTTTCAAATTGTATTAAATGATGCACATATTGAGTACTTGCACCAAGTTACGTCCTACAAGACTCTATGCTTCATTTGGCGCAATATGAATATAGTGCCTGCCCATCATGCACAGCGCGAAATCACACAGGTTAGTTGTGAGAAGCGACACCTGGTTGACACAATGGACGATATTTACTATTCGTATGGCACCAATTTAGTTTACGTTTGTGACGTTATTTGTATTTTGTTTATGTCGACGTCGAGTCAGTTACGTTAGAAATTCGCATAATGGTTGACACCTATGTATATCTTGAAGAATAGATATATATGTCAGTTATAACATTTTTCTTCTTGCATATATTGTCAAATTGTGTTCACTTACATAACGTGATCGCTTCTGTTTGAAATGTTTGGAAATTAAGAAATATTTGATATGTTTCACATTGTTGTAGCGTGTAGATGTATGATTGTATGAAACTTATATGTCTATGTTTATTTTGTTAGAGAATCGTCTTAAAATAAATTGATAAAGGACGCATATTTCTTTCTTCGTAATTTGGATTACATGGTGGAGTCTCTTATAATATTTTTTTTGCAATATGGGAATTACATAGGTTGTTGAACCAGGTTCTTTCAAGCATGCGTTTCTTGTAAATTGTGTTTGCAATTGTTATAAAGTATTACTTTTAATAGGGCATCGTAATGATAAATAAAACGGCTTATGTGTCGAAGCAAGTGTCAATGTTATTGAATTAAAAGTTCCAGTTTTGTCACTCAAACTGATAAATGCGTAACACATAAAAACATATCAACAAGGTCATGCACTTACAAACGATAATTATTTACTTGATAAAACAGCTGCCCATTTCATGATTACTTAGAGCTTAAACTCATCAAAATAAACATAAATAAAACATGTAAATAACATATATGTTAAAGGTCATACTTTTATATGTAAGCATTTCAAATGACAAACCTATTTTTTAACTATACTTAACTAAAATATGCATACATTTGGGTATAAAGATTTTACAAACAATATCATCTGTAGTGGCCGGCTAGCTCAGTTGGTAGAGCGCTGGACTACAAATCCGAGAATCGCGGGTTCGATTCCCAGCCCGGCCACATAACTTGTGTGGAGATTGGTCATGAAATTGTTTCTACGGCCATTCCCCCCTACCTCTGACTCAAGTAGGGCAGTTGTCAGTTACTGGCATAAGTATGCTGTTGAATACGGCGAAAACTCCAAACAAACAAACAAGTTAAAAACACTTTGCACTGTACATATCAAACTTTAAATGTATTGTTTGTAGATCTAAAATATAATGCGTAAGACTGTTTGAAAATAATATGAAAAATGGGCACAATCTTTTTCTTCTTTTACGTGAACAAAATAATAACATCCTCCGATACATTCGCCAACTTTGAAGACGCTAATACTACATTGATTATCAGTACAAATATCCCTAGATTGCATGTTGTCCTCCTGATATATAGTGGCACATTATGGGCTCACACTTATTTCGAAATTATCCGAAAGCTGTTTGTTTCAAATTTCATAACGACTCGGGGGAGATTAATTAATTTTTTTCTGAAAACAAAGGACAGCAAACAATGACTTTTCTCGGATGGTATGCTTTCAAACAGTGTCTTAATATTATTAAACAGTGGCATTGTAATCGTATAATCAAAACTTTACATGCGTGGTCTGATGTAGAGAGTCTAAAAATATAAGTTCCTTAACCTTGCAAAAATGGCCTTAAAAATGTTGTTTTGTAATTAACATGTAGTTTACATTATTGTTGATATTGTCATAAGAGATTTATAAATATGATTTTAAGTGGACCCAATGTGAGGTTCGTCATGTATTTTATATCGGAATAAACCCCGAACGCTTGGAATTGACCGTTCCAAGACGGTGACACCAGTTTTAATCATAGTTATGGTTTGTGTTTGTTTTGGTTGTGCTAATTGGATTGCGCGATATTTGCAATTTTTAGTAAGACATGTGATAAGTTAAACCATCTTTTGATATGTCAACAATTGTCCAAGACTCACACAAATATTTGGTTGTTTGTATAAATGGACCTGGGCATAAAACAGAATGATTAACATCAACAATGTAACTGTTTCCATTAATAGCAATGCAACTGTTTTCTTTAATAACACTGGCAGAATGCGTTTTAATAGTAGTAATGAAAAAATAGTCAATCAAATCAAAGTTGAATCGTTTTACTTTCTTTCGTTTTGTTTCGCTTTTGTTTACAGTTTTTATATTTTCATACTGGATACAAATCGAACATTTATAAAGTGACATATTATTATATAAATTTGCATTACCTGATAATTCAAATAAGCGTCGCTTTGATATTTGTTTAGCTTTCCCTGTCTAAAGACATTTCCACAAATTCAAAATTGGCATAGATTTAAACATAAATAATTGATTTTCGTTAAGTATGTACACATTTTGCTTGCGGTTACACAACAATTTTCAGGCGTTTCGAAATAAAATGCTTATTGAATTGTTTGCATACACATGGTTCTCCAGCAAACATAAATGTATTGTGAGTCGGTATCAATAACAACATTGAATTCAATAGGCAGTCTACTAAATAAGTAAAACATAACCTAATCAGAATCACAATAAATATTAACATTATAAAACTAGTAAACGGGCATCGGTCTTGACATTATTGTCCATATCTTTAAGTACCAATTGAAACAAACTATTTACTATTTATATAACTATATTCAACTGGTTGACAAACATTTATGCGTCTGCGGCACCTCTACTTTGCAAGTAAAGACACTTCCGTTGCATGGTGAAATCCATTAAGTGATGTTGTCATACATATTTATCCAGTAAACCCTAGATTACAAACTGTCCACATGATTAATGTTTCCGCTTGGTTTGTCGTTTCCCATGATTTAAAACTGTCAGGCATCTGCTTGTTTCAGATGTCTTCTACTGCCATGAACTTATCCGAATAAATCACTTCAGATATGTTTCTTGCACAAATCTCATTCCAGCTACAAATGATATTCATATAACAGGAAATTTTATATCCGTCTGTTTACGTGTGCGGCTATAACGGCTGTATAAAAAATGTTCCTGATGAAGGCGCGTTATATGATTGTCAACATACTTTTTGTAATCGTAGATATGTGACTAAACACTTACAAGTGATGATTCTTTATTATACAATTATATTTATAATGTTTCGTATAAAGGTTGCATGTTTTCAAATCATATAAATCCATTGTTTAATTTTTTTTAAAGAAACATCTTATAAAATGATAAGAATTTGGTAGCACCGATTTATCCATACATGTATATTCGCAGTAACTAAATCAGTACAGATTTCATAAGGCGCATAAATATTATTCAATACAGCTATTGTGTCAATATGTACATGATTGGCACCAATTGACTTCAACGGTCAATTGATACGCCCAAAGTGGTTAATAGTGGTTGATTGAATTGTTGTAATGAATTTTCTTACAAAATATGTAATGCATTTCATTTTATAAGAGTTCCAGATAACTTTTGGCGTATAGGGCACGCGAAAAAAGAAAAAAGAAACAGTTATTTTGGTAAAATCTTTGTTTAAATTAAACTTTCATTATTGCTTCTGTCTAATTTAAGTACTTCCGATTATTTTTAAATGAACTACTAAACAGGTGTATTTCGCCTTGTCTTTTGCTAGTGAGCAAATCCGTTCTAATCTCTGTTAAATATCATTGTTATCGAGGAAGTAGACGCAGGTGTTATTTAGTCTTAAGCTCGGTAAGATTTCTGAATTCTTCGTTTTTCTGAAATATTGAACTTACAGACATTGCAACGACCGTATAGGATCGAAATAAGCATATTCATTACCAAAGGTCTGTATAAACTTCATTAAAATTGACATAAAATACATATTTATTTTTTTTCACCCAATAGTAAACGCAACTGACCTTGAGTGCAACATTGAGTAAAAAGTTGTTCGGTCTGTTTCAAAATATAACCGTATATGTATTCGTTACTTGTAAATCAATCATTTAATTGTAAATGAACAAATGCACCAACCCCAATTATTTCCACTTTTATTTGTAAGGCAATACTCAAATTTAGATATAGTTGCAAGTGTACTTAATTATTTCAGATGAGTGACTGTGTATTCTGCAACATAACATGTTATATTAGTTTAACATACACTAATCTACAAAATATTTTCAAACAATTCAATACGTCATGTTATTCTTTGCTGACCTAGAGCGGTTTACGATTACGAGAGTTCTTTGACCGACATCTGTTTTCCGCAACGACAACTTCAACTATCTTACCGTTACTCAATTACGCATTTGTCGGATAAGAGTATATATTACTCGTCAGTGGTTCTTTGGAATAGGGACTGTAAAACCAAACAATTACATGAAGTATTTGGTCCCTTTATATTAACGAATTACAAAAACACAATGTAGTAAAAATCATAATATTTATATGACTTTATACGATATGATAATGCTTGCACATATGCACGTTTTTTCTGTTTGCTATAAAGTAAAAAATTGTATGCAATAAAAACATTCAAAACGGGATGCCCATACATGTAAAAAATGAATAATGAATTTGTATATATTTATGAGAATATAATGTATATATCGTTGTTGTTGTTCTTTGTTGTTTAATTATATTATCCGAGGACTAAAACACGTACATAGAGTACATGTACATAATTCATTTGTAATCGAAAATACATAGATACGTTGATCATTGATTTGCATTTAGCAAATACAATACATTAGACGCACTATTACTATTTATGCCTGGTATTCGTCTTTTATTAGTACAGTGTTAATAAATGTAAGGTTTTAAGATATAATTTGTTTCCATATTGATATAATGTTGCTGGACGCAATGGTGAATAATTAGGATACCGGTATATAAATATTGTTCTCTATATTTGCACAAAGAATGTTGTCTTTCCAGCCAATCTCGCTCTAATTATTTGTGTGTCTACTAATACAGGAGTTCGGATATTGTATGGTTCTCTTATGGCACTTCCGACGTCTATATTCCGCCTGCAATATGCAGCATTGTAAATATGAGAAACAGATGAATGTCAATCCCTTCGAAATGGTTCATAAATATATAACGCAATAACTAATACCTTTCTGTACCAAAATAGAAAACTAATAAACATACTTCTGTCTACGAATGATTAAAGAAATAGTCACCAATAGGACACAGATATTGCAAATAATCCCCACGTAAATCAATATGATTTGATGGAAACTAGCTTTGTGTTACAGTAGTTATTAATAATTAAAATCCGTGATATATATGGTCTGGTACAAACTTGGTAAAGCCTCGGTTACAACCCAATTTGGTCGCCACATACTCAGAACATCCGCACGTTTTTGAGACCGCAAAAGAAAACGCATGCGTTTTGTTTAACATTGTAGAGGTCGTACGGTCATCGAGCGGCCACCGTACGGGTAACGTGCAGTCACTGCACGTCTGCCCCGAGTTTCGAATTCTAGTAGACAGCAGTTGTGTCTGTGAATGTGGCCCGGCAACGTGCAGTCATTGCACGTCTGCCCCGCATTTCCAATTTTAGCAGACCTTAGATATGTCTGCGAATCGCACTCTAGACGTGCGTATATTGGATGATGTCCCTACGGTCCTCAAACGACTATGAATTACTTTAAATGATGATAACGCATGGCCAACGTATATTTGTCTCACGATCACCTCAAGTTGTTCGCATGGTCACCGCTAGACAGGTAAGGTATCTTGGCAGCAATACACATATCAGCATTATTTCCAAAACAACATACATAATTATATTAGTGTAATTCACGTCTTTTAATTTTACATTTACATCAGGAAGAAACTATGGTTATATTTTCAAAATTGTATATGATTATCAATTCTTGAAAGAAGTTATATGATTGTAATATAATGAGTTAATATGGTAAATGAAAAATTCCTGCGAAAATAATGCACATAATCTCAGCTGTTTATACATGTGGCCAAATTGCGGCCACCGTGCGATAACCACATTGTCTTGCGGAGAACGTGAGGTGTCAGTTCATTCTAGCGTATGTTTATCACAAAGGAGCCATGCGTTCTACACAAGGAAGCCTTACGACATCCGAAGGTGCGTTCTTGCGGTAGGAAAAATCGTAGCTAAAGCGTCGGATACCTTTAGGTTGACCACACGATTTTCGCACGGAGTACTCACGGTGCCCGCATAATGTATGCTTGACACTAATATTTGTTGCGGTCGTTTTAGGCGACCTACCGTTCAGGAAACAACGCACGGATGCCGTGCGGACACCGCACGTGTTTGGTATAATTCTCCCCGCAAGCTAGCCGTACTGTCGCCTCAAAGCGGTTCTGACAAAGGCATAAGGTAGGCAGGAAAATTAAACTATAATGCAAATGACAATTATTGGGAGAAGCACAGTACGTCCTCTGGGTCTTTGTATTTCAATTCATTTAAATCAAAAGTATTCACCAACACGACAATGAAGCAAGTGTGGTAAATGCATGCCAGACGGAGCAATGTGACTGTTTCAAACACTATTATCTAAAGAAATCGTATTTACAAACATACGCCTAACCAATCTCTTAACGTAAAGGGACTTGGTCTAAAAAAGAACCACCTGGTGGTAAATACTACAGGCAATAAATGTTCATGTTTTTTTATTATTGGCATATAATGCCGATGTAAAAAAAAAAAAAAAAAAAAATTTCGATTTATCGTTGTTTCTCGGCCGATAAACAACGATTTGGAGTTCTGTTGCGTAGGAATTAAACATCGACGGCGTTAGCCCGAGTGGCCTAAAAGCCACGCATCAGAACAACAACGAATTGTTTACTGGCCGATAAACAACGATAATGCGAAAATTATTTCGATTCTGACATGATTTGTCAAATATTTTTGTAATGAGAACTATATTTTACTATGCTCCGCTTATAGTCGGGACTTCTTTTTGCGTTGTTCATTGGGTAGTTTAACAACGATATTTTTTCTTTGTCTTTAGAAAAATTAGCGAGTACCATGTTAGAATAACGAATCTATAAATATTAGAAAGTTGATTGCATCTGAGATAAACATTATATACTTAATGTCGTATTTGTCCCATTTAATTCTTATTTGCATTGTAACATTGTGAGTTTCTTGCACACCAATATTGTTCACGTATTAGTATTGTTAATTTGTCCTCATGTTTTGACTTGTTTAACATTGGTATTGGCATGACTTTATCCAATTTAAAAATGGCAATGTTGTGAGTCTATTATTTAAAGAGAACGCCTTTGTATGGTATATCATTTACATTGAATAAGTTGATTACTTTTTGTTGATATTTTTGGGTACACAATAATTTATCTCAAACAACTTTTGTACTGATATTTAAATGAGATGAGTATAAAATGTTACGATAAATAAACTGAAATATAATAGAGATGGCATGGTAGCCATGCACAATTAACTTTGCTGATGATGTTTTAGCTATATTGAAAACCATCATTGACTTCGTCGTGGAAAAGTTCACGTTGTATTGTCAAATTAGTTACAATATAACATGACAAAAAGGTACCTGATTAGGTAATTGATCAAACAACTTTGGTATTACAAGCTGACATGCGTACTTGATACACATTATTCACAGGAAACTCCAACGCAGAATGTCGCCTAACAGCTAAATCGCCCAAATTCAACAGTCTTTTTGCATTCATGCATACTCCATTTGACCAATATTGTACAAGGCAAACAAGATCAGATACGCTTGCTTATTTTGACGCTGATATCTGCTTACGGGAACTGATGTACCGATTCACATTATTTTGACGCCGTTATCTGCTTACAGGAACTGATGTGCAGCTTCACAGTATTTGGACGCTGGTATCTGCTTACAGGAACTGATGTACAGATTCACAGTATTTTGACGCTGATATCTGCTTACTGGAACTGCTCCACATATTCACAGTAATTTGACGCTGATATTAGCTTACTGGAACTGATGTACAGACTCACCGTATTTTGACGCTATTATCTGCTTACAGGAGCTGATGTACAGATTCACAGTATTTTGACGCAAATATCTGCTTACTGGAACTGATGTACATATTCACAGTATTTTGACGCTGATATTTGCTTCCTGGAACTGATGTACAGATTCACAGTATGTTGACGCTGATATCTGCTTACTGGAACTGATGTAAAGATTCACAGTATTTCGACGCTGATATATGCTTACTGGAACTGATGCACAGATTCACAGTATGTTGACACTGATATCTGCTTACTCGAACTGATGTACAGATTCACAGTATTCTGACGCTGATATCTACTTACTGGAACTGATTTGTAGATTTGGTGTATTTTAATGCTGATATCTGCTTCCTGGAGCTGATGTACAGATTCACTGTATTTTGACGCTGATATCTGCTTACTGAAACTGATGTACGTATTCACAGTATTTTTACGCTGATAAGTGCTTACTGTAACTAATGTACATATTCACAGTATTTTGAGGCTGATATCTGCTTACAGGAACTGATGTACATATTCACAGTAACTTGACGCGGATATCTGCTTAGAGGAACTGATGTACAGATTCATAGTATTATGAAGCTGATATCTGCTTAGAGGAACTGATGTACATATTCACAGTATTTTGACGCTGATATCTGCTTAGAGGAACTGATATACAGATTCACACTATTTTGACGCTGATATTAGCTTACTGCAACTGATGTACATATTCACAGTATTTTGACGCTGATATATGCTTACTGGAATTGATGTACAGATTCACAGAATATTGACGCCGATATCTGCTTACAGGAACTGATGTACAGATTCAAAGTATTTTGACGCTGATATCTGCTTACAGGAACTGATGTACAAATTCACAGTATTTCGATGATGATATCTGCTTACTGGAACTGATGCACAGATTCACAGTATTTCGACACTAATATATGCTTACGGAAATTGATGTAAATATTTACAGTATTTCGACGCTGATATCTGCTTACAGGAACTGATGTACAGATTCACAGTATTTGGACGCAAATATCTGCTTACAGGAACTGATGTACAGATTCACACTATTTTGACGCTGATATTAGCTTACTGCAACTGATGCACATATTCACAGTAGTTCGACACTGATATCTGCTTACTGGAATTGATGTACAGATTCACAGTATTTTGACGCCGATATCTGCTTACAGGAACTGATGCACAGATTCACAGTATTGTGACGCTGATTTCTGCTTAAAGAAACTAATGTACACATTCGCAGTATTTCGACGCTGATTTCTGCTATCTACAATTGATGTACAGATTCTCAGTATTTCGACGTTGATATATGCTTACTGAAATTGATGTACAGATTCACAGAATGTTGACACTGATATCTGGTTACTGGAACTGATGTACAGATTCACAGTATTCTGACGCTGATATCTGCTTACAGGAACTGATGTACAGATTCACAGTATTTTGACGCTGATATCTGCTTACATAAACTGATGTACATATTCACAGTATTTTGAGGCTGATATCTGCTTACATAAACTGATGTTCAGATTTCCAGTTTGTTGAAGCCGATATTAGTTTAATGGAACTGATGCACAGATTCACAGTATTTCGATGCTGATATTAGCTTACTGGAATTGATGCTCAGATTCACAGTAGTTTGACGCTTATATCTGCTTACTGGAACTGATGTACAGATTCACAGTTTTTGAGGATGATATCTGCTTACGTGAACTGATGTGCAGATTCACAGTATTTTGAGGCTGATATCTGCTTACTGGAACTGATGTACAGATTCATTGTATTTTGACGCTGATATCTGCTTACTGAAACTGATATACATATTCACAGTATTTTGACGCTTATATCTGCTTACTGTAACTGATGTACATATTCACAGTATTTTGACGCTAATATCTGCTTACAGGAACTGATGTACATATTCATAGTGTTTTGACGCTGATATCTGCTTACATAAACTGATGTACAGATTCACAGTATTTTTACGATGATAACTGCTTACAGGAACTGATGTACAGATTCACAGTATTTTGACGCTGATATTAGCTTACTGCAACTGATGTACATATTCACAGTAGTTCGACACTGATATCTGCTTACTGGAATTGATGTACAGATTCACAGTATTTTGACGCCGATATCTGCTTACAGGAACTGATGCACAGATTCACAGTATTGTGACGCTGATTTCTGCTTAAAGAAACTAATGTACACATTCACAGTATTTCGACGCTTATTTCTGCTATCTACAATTGATATACAGATTCTCAGTATTTCGACGTTGATATATGCTTACTGAAATTGATGTACAGATTCACAGAATGTTGACACTGATATCTGGTTACTGGAACTGATGTACAGATTCACAGTATTCTGACGCTGATATCTGCTTACAGGAACTGATGTACAGATTCACAGTGTTTTGACGCTGATATCTGCTTACATAAACTGATGTACATATTCACAGTATTTTGAGGCTGATATCTGCTTACATAAACTGATGTTCAGATTTCCAGTTTGTTGAAGCCGATATTAGTTTAATGGAACGGATGCACAGATTCACAGTATTTCGATGCTGATATTAGCTTACTGGAATTGATGCTCAGATTCACAGTAGTTTGACGCTTATATCTGCTTACCGGAACTGATGTACAGATTCACAGTTTTTGACGATGATATCTGCTTACGTGAACTGATGTGCAGATTCACAGTATTTTGACGCTGATATCTGCTTACTGGAACTGATGTACAGATTCATTTTATTTTGACGCTGATATCTGCTTACTGAAACTGATATACATATTCACAGTATTTTGACGCTTATATCTGCTTACTGTAACTGATGTACATATTCACAGTATTTTGACGCTAATATCTGCTTACAGGAACTGATGTACATATTCATAGTGTTTTAACGCTGATATCTGCTTACATAAACTGATGTACAGATTCACAGTATTTTTACGATGATATCTGCTTACAGGAACTGATGTACAGATTCAGAGTATTTTGACGCTGATATCAGCTTACTGCAACTGATGTATATATTCACAGTATTTCTACGCTGATACCTGCTTACTGGAATTGATGTACACATTCACAGTATTTTGACGCCGATATCTGCTTACAGGAACTGATGTACAGATTAACCCTATTTTGCCGCTGATATCTGTTTACAGGAACATATGTGCAAATTCACAGTATTTCGACGCTGATATCTGCTTACAGGAACTGATGTACTGATTCACAGTATTTTGACGCTGGAATCTGCTTACAGGAACTCATGTTCAGATTTCCAGTATGTTGACGCCGATATTAGCTTACTGGAACTGATGTACAGATTCATAGTATTTCGATGCTGATATCTGCTTACTGGAATTGATGTTCAGATTCACAGTATTGTGACGCTTATATCTGCTTACTGGAACTGATGTACAGATTCACAGTTTTTGACGCTGATATCTGCTTACTTGAACTGATGAAAAGATTCACAGTATTTTGACGCTGATATCTGCTTACTGGAACTGAGCTATAGATTCATATTATTTTGACGCTAATATCCTAATAAATAACGTGTATCAACTCAAACAAAGTATATGCCGTAGCTCGAATCGGGCACTATGCTCTCAAACGGCAAGACATTTAATCTGGGTTACAACATATATTGCAAGATTAATCATTCAGACTGCAGATTCAATTTTAAACGTTGCAAATACCGTCATCGCTATATTAAGATCGGTTATACATACAAAGGAAACTCATGACTATTTCATAATGAGCCGTTTGGAAATTACCGGAGATCCATGCCATAATATATGATTATTATTAGATATCGCTTTTCCTATGATGGGAATGCAAACCGGCAAGTCTGACTAAAAACTCTGGTTTTGAATGTCATAGAAATTATTGTTTTCGTCCGTATTTTGTTGTATTAACTACAACACTTATTGGTAAATCCCGTGACTCTTATCGTTAAAGTCCTTGCCAAATCAACAGCTTATTCAAAGAATTATATTTTCCCATACAAAATGTTCTGAACAGTGATTTTGTTTTGTAATATATATTAAAAGGTGAACAATTCATCAGCAATTTCCTGAGCTCCGTTTTGTTTCTGTGAACGCTTCTAAATAATTATGGAGAACCAATATGAACATGTCTGGCAAATCGGGTTTTTGTTGCCGTGTTCTCGAAATATTTTAAATATGACTGTGTTTTGTGAAATTGAACACCATTCTAATATTTTAAAATTCGGCTATACTAATATCCACAATAGTATACATCTTATAGTTATTGGAGTGAAACTCATTTTCACGAAGAGTGTGAACATGTGTGCGCTCGCCCTGTAAGCGGGAGGTCCCGGGTTCGAGTCCCCGACTGGCTGCACACTTTTCACCACCCGTCGAAATTTGGCGCCCAACGTGGGGCCGTGGCACGAGCAATATTCCATAGAACCTACCCGTGAGTTCGTCGGGATCAGGTTTATACTGTTCCATATGACTCGAATTGGAGGACGAATTTCAACTTGGCAGAGGAGAATGTCACCGAGTCCCGGACTGGCTGCACACTGTTCACCACCCGTCGACATTTGGCGCCCAACGTGGGGCCTTGGCACGAGCAATTCTCCATAGAACCTACCCGTGGGTTTGTCGGGATCAGGTTTATACTGTTCCCTATGACTCGAATTCGAGGACGAATTCCAAATTGGCAGAGGAGAATGTCACCAAGTCCCGGATTGGCTGCACACTTTTCACCACCCGTCGACATTTGGCGCCCAACGTGGGGCCGTGGCACGAGCAATTCTCCATAGAACCTACCCGTGGGTTCGTCGGGATCAGGTTGATACTGTTCCCTATGACTCGAATTCGAGGACGAATTCCAACTTGGCAGAGGAGAATGTCACCAAGTCCCGGACTGGCTGCACAATTTTGACCACCCTGCGACATCAGCACGAAGAAGTTAGACTAGTATCGTGTAGTTGTTTTTGATGTCTATTTCAAGGGCATGACAGTTCACATTTGTTAACAATTAGCCTGTCAGTTGTCAATTGTTTGTAGAAATGATCGTGTTTTTTTTATGTTTCACATCTATAAGGTCGGTCCTTCGGTCAAAGTAAAAGTCAATTGATACGAAAAACTGGGTAGTTTAAACGGTCGTTTTACCAAACATGTTCTATAACTAGCCACTATGTATTCACATGTTTGTGTTTGCAATTTTTATTTAGTTCGTTACATCAATGGAGCCGATTATTCAATTGGTTGCAGGTGGTTTTTTATGTTGTTACATTTCGTTAAGATGGATTTTATTTCAGTACAATCACAAAACAGCTGTTAAAGGAGAAACTATTTAAAGACATAGAATATGAAATAATAAATGCATACATTGATTCGGGCAATACACAAGTATTTCTGAAAAAAATAATGAATAAAATCCGTTATCATATAGATGCATGGTTATTTTATATAAACGATATGTAGAAAGTAACACATTTCTATGTATATGTATATTTTATCATATTACACCAATTCGAATATTACACATATAGACATGCAGACGTGAAATAAACCATGTTTATAAGAATCATTTCATTGATGTATATCTGTTTTATATTTTGTTTATCGTAAGTACATATAAATAAAACAAGCACCCCATAGAAATAGAGCCCTTTGAGATACGATGCTAACAAACGTCAATGCTTTGCATTGACCTTTCCAAGGCGGAGACTCCAGTTTTAATCATTTTTATGTTTTGTGTTGTGTTGTATGTATTGTGCAGGATTGTATAGGCAATCGGTCACTTGCCTTAAATAAAGGACCAGCGGATAGTAATAAGGGTTTCTCACCTGTGATGTCTCTGGAGTTTCATTATTACTATTCTCAATGTATTTAATGATAATTATTCATCAATAGTCACACTCAAATCAAACTTTTAAAGGGTTCGTCACTGGTACTTGAAGATACTATTATTTTGGACTTACCTACCATTCGTTGATGTAGAATATGAATATGAATTGCAAGCGTCACCATGTGCTCTTTAGTTTAATGTGTGTTCATAGCTTATAAATTACAATCAAGTTTTATGACTGGAAATTGTTCAAATATGATTCTCATTTGTGAACGGGTCAATTGTACAAATCATGAAACAAAATTATTCCATATGAATGCGAACGAGAGAATAATGCAATATGATATTCGAAAAACTAAATTAAATAAATAAGCGATGTGTTTGGTAACTGTTGAGGAAATGGGTATTTTTTGTCATATTAATAACGCTCAATATTAATTCTACTTACAGTTTTAAGTACCATTGATAACATTTCCCTATTGTGTTCACATTTAATTGTGTATCAATTTTGCCTGTCTAACATCAAATCAAAGTTTTATTGTATTTTTGTCATTGGTTTAAAACGTTTGATAAGGCCAAACTAAATTATTCTGATTTTTGGGCAACCCGACCCTACCTACGATTGTTTTTCGTGAAATCCGTATTCGTCTGATTTTTATTCGAAATGTGTCTTTAAAAAACCTCAATCCTGACCCTACCTAAGTTGTTTGAGACTGTTGCCCGAAACACACAATTTGTATTTAGTAGCCCCGAGGATTGTTATTGTAATTTAAAGAACCTCTCTTTCAGAAAAATCGTTGAAAGTGTTGACAATATTTATATTTTTACATTGCAAAAACTGCTTGACTTTTATCGTTCTTTGCCCATATTAACAATAACACTATCAATCTCAAACACGACTTTTGCGTACAAACACGTGTGTTGTTATACAACGAAAATACAACGATAATACATTATTATTGTTTAATTCATATTAAAAACGTTATTTATATTGCTATTAATTGAGTCTGCTCTACCAACCTAGTTTCATCCAATATATATTAGAACCGTAAGTACGTTAAAAACCAAAAAGGGTAATGGCCACTCAATACCTCATGCATTTTTAGTATAATGACACAGAATTCCCACAATCCATATTAATACCACATCGTGCTTCTTTCGGGCGGAAACAAGCAGTAGATCACGAGAAAAGTCACTGGTAAGTCGACGGATTATGACATTTTTATGATCATTATTGTTATGTTTTATTGTATTTCACGAAGTATCCCTCACTTTGAAGTATACATTTATTATAATACAACACTGGTAGTGAGCAAATGATTAAAGCATGCGCTATGTGTTACAAATTAATCTGATTTAGTCCAGGACCTTCTCAAAATACTGGGCGTCGTTAGATATATAGATATTTATGTTTTGGCAATATGGGAATTACATGACAGGTTGTGGGCACTATATTTAAATTATACATGGACTAACAAAAATAACACCGGTAGTTTCATCTGATTGATGCATTCGCCAAAACGCTTAATGTATGGTGACACATTACATGGTACACACTTTGAAAATTATCAAAAAGCTGTTACTTTCCAATTTCATAAGCACTCGGGGGAGATTAGTTAAGTTGCTTTGTGAACATAAATGACTTCAGACAATGATTATTTCTCGGTTTCTGTGCCTTCATACATTTTCGAAATTATTACAAACGATACATTACAGAAGTACAAATCTGTTTTCTTCTTCCGACTAAAACAATGTAACTACAAGTGAAACAATGAAAGACATAAACGGTCGTAGAACAGTTATTTTGTTGTAAATGTGTTGTTTACATTGCGTTGTCCAAAGAGATTCATGAAGTTGTATGTCTCCAATTGGACGTGGGTCCAGTATGAGTTTCGGCATGTATATATACCCTAATAAACCCCCGATGCTTTGCATTGACCGTTCCCAATCGGTGGAATAAGACGACCTTGTTCAAAATAATGAGTTAAATATTGATATCCATGAAATTGTCGGTTCCATGAAAAATTAAAATACCAAAAGAAAAACGAAATCGGACGTCATTCGGGTAAATAACTGCCTTCAAACTTAAAAGCTAAAGCCCTCGGGCGAATATTGCCGAAGGTGCGCCGAAACGGCCTAAAGGCGCATATATTAAATGATGTTAATACGGGTTTCGTGCCTATTCATACAACTGTTGTTTTATGTCTTTCAAACTAAAGATTTTGAAACCAATCGTGAATATCGTCGATATATACATTTCGCTTATGTTTACGTTTTCAGTACATTCGTCAGGAATAACCAAAAATATATAAAGTTACAGATAATAAATTAATTTTAATAACTGATAATTTTAATTTACTCTTGCAATGATATCTTTATTGCTTTTCCATTTTAATACTTTTACACAGGATTCAAATTTAAATGATTTCGGGCATAATTACTGATTATCGGTTAGTATGTACAACAGCGAACGCAGTCACACTGTATTGACTTTAAATGCTCATTAAAATGTTTGCATAGAAATGGTTCTCCAGCAAAATCAATTTTTATGTGTGCCCGTTCTAATGCCAATATTAAATTCATTATAAGCCAATTAAGTTAACAGAAAATAAACACACTCAATCACAATAAATAACAACATTATAAAAGAAAACATACCAACGTTATGAATCGTTATATGGCGGGCTTTGCACATGGCAATGCTATTTTGCATAGTCCATGCTGTTTGTAAATAAGTGTGTATTGCTGTCATTTTTCGACATCAAGTTATACTCCTGAAGAGCGTAAACTTGCATACTGAAATATATGACATTGAGTGATGTGTGCTAACTAGTGTCATATATTTGTATATTTCATTTAGTGCTCATATGACAGCCATATCTCCCACATACGTTTTAATCGTTTATAGTAATGACAAATGCAAGCAGTGGATATCTTAAAAAACAAACACAATAAAAAAGCTAACACTTTACGCTGTTTCTTCGGTAACAACAACATTTATGTTTGCAAATATCATTTCAGTAATCCCTAGATTACAAACTGTTAAATTGATTTATGTTTTCGCTTGGTTGTCGTTTCCCATGCTGTTAACCTGTAAGGCAACTGCTTGTTTCAGATTTTTTCTATAGTGTCATTATACTTATCCGAATAAATCACTTCAGATATATTTCTTGCGCAAATCTCTTCTCAACTACAAATGCTATTTTTATTAATGTCGGAAAATAACTATTCGTAGCTAATGTTTGTCTTTGTTAAACTGTACTCCGACAATAAATAAAGTTTTAACTTGAACTTGAACTTAAACTTGAACTTTGTGCGTAACATTTGATATTATTGGCCGACAAACAATACAATCAGTTGTTTTAAATTATATGTTTTGCTATGGAGAAAGGATATCAAGCAGGAGTCAAAAATGACAATAATATTCAGTATCTCCAAACGGTAAATTCTGGTCCATGGTGGTCATCTTATTAAATGAACTTTCTTACCAATTGTTTAAGTTTTCATTAAGTGCATTTTAGCATACTATTACTACACAGAGAGTGAATTAATTTTAAATTTGTACGGACAAACAAGAAAATATGAATTGAAAATATTGATGTTATGGTTAATAGTACTTAATTCATTCACAGTGGAAAATACTGATCAAATGTTCATAAAATGCAATAAAAATTATAATAAGGCTTATAATGTTAACGTTAGTGAAAAGAGCGGAGTATTATTTTTGTATGGTAAAAAATCATTTAACATTTCTCAACCAAATGTATATCTAAAAATAACGAAACGACAAAATTGAAATTTATTTCTGGGAAATCTTTTTTTCAAACTTAACCTTTCATTCGTGCTATGTTTTAGCTTTATATTTAAGATAAATTGTAAAATGTACTAATTTACACGTGTTTTTCTACTTGGAAATTGTCATTTGCTAATGAGCATATCCTTGCTAATCTGTTAAATGTCATTATCGAGAAATTAGACGCATGTTTTGCTTAGTGATTATAGGTAAGCTTGATAAGATATCTACAAACTAATCGCTTTCTGCAATCTTGAACTTACCGACCTGGTAACGATCGTAGGGCATCGACATAGGCATAATAATCGAGTCATTTTCTGAAAAGGCTTTCGTGGAAATCCTTGATATATTGCGTAGGGAATAACAAGTTTAGTCAAAAATGTACCTGCCCCTTTAGTTGAATTAGTCGTTACATTTAATGCATCTGCGTCTGATACATGGTTGTTCATGTATACATGTATATTGTGATTTGGTGGTTTCTTTGTATTGTTTTCTTTTGAAATTATACATTTCAAGCTTATCTCAATTCGGAGGCCATATTTATTTTGACGATATTTTGTACAAGGACTGTTAAAATCAATTTTTATTTGTTCCTGGATTTTATAATCTCTACAGATTAACGGACACAATATCATTGTAAACGTTTTAGTGATTTTGATATTAATTCGCCATATTTTGCTCACTTAAGAGAAGTCCGTTTTACAGCTAAAAGTAGTTTTTACTCAAAGACTATATTTTCGATTCCAACCATCTAAATGTATTCTTGAATTAAAATTAGATATGCGTAAATATGAAACAATGTTTATGTTAACATGCTGGGAATAGATGATCGATTTTATATTTCAACTCAACTCAACTCACTTTATTAAGTAAATAAAGGCCACTGGCCCATAATACACAATATAGTACACAAATCATAATAGATAAATGTAGTTGCATTCCAACATCCAACACTAATAGTAATACATGTTTAAGTATTAATAGTATTCATAAGATGATATAAAAATATGCATAATTTATGTATCGTTTCATTATTATTTGTACTCATCATAGTATAAAAATCATTAACAGTATTTCCACCAAAATACCAGTTGTAAAGAAATTCTCGACGGATAACATCATATTTAGGACAATGAAAAAAAGCGTGAAATTCACAATCAATAACTGATATGTTATTTTCATTGAAACAAAAGGTACATATTCTCAAATCTTGAGCAATATTTAACTGCCTTCCAAGTTCACTGTTTAATTTGTGGTTCGCACATCTAAATCTAGCAAAAGCAATTTTATATTTGAAAGGGATTTCTAAGTCTAAATATCGCTCAGTATTAAGCAAAGTCTTATAATATTTATAATGATTACATCTAGATGAATTATTTATATCATTATACCAATTTTGGGTAAAGCAATCAGTTATGCGTTGGCGAAAACTATAAATAAATAAATCAATGTTACCAACATCTTGTGAGATCCATATGTATCCGTAGCCATACGTAAACAATAAAGATTTTACTGTTGTGGCCCAGCAAATACGCCCAGCGTCATCTATCGTCTTTAACATGTTATAACATTGTTTAGGATATCTATTGTTAGGCATTGTCACAAGCTTACACCAATACTTAATACAGTTAACAAAATATGTGACACATAAAGGAAGCCGCCCACATTCGCCAAGGATGATACATGTATTAGTATTTTTTTTAACATATAAATTTCGTTTGCAGAATTTGTTTTGGACTGATTCAATAATGTTTATATATTCATAACCCCAAATCTGTGATCCATAGCACAATATAGGTTTTACCATACTGTCAAATAGTACAAATAGTTCTTTAGTAGGGAAATTTCCAAAAGTCTTTTTGAAACTGTAAATTGAAAATATTGCTTTTTGTGCTTGCGCACTTAATTTATCATGTGCTGCATTCCACGATAATTTAGGCGTAAAAAGCAATCCCAGATATTTATAAACAGATGTTATATTTATTTTTATCCCACCAAAAGTCCAAGTTTCATAGTTTCTCAAAGGTCCGCCATTTCTAAAAACAATAATTTCAGTTTTTTCTAGATTAATCTCCATTCCTGTATTAATACAAAATTGATCTACGACATTTAAATGTTGTTGTAGTTTAATAGCTGTTTCCGCACAACTAGCGATATCATCAGCAAACATAAGACATATAATGTCATTAATTTCATTGGAAATAAATATCCCAGATCCACAACTTTCACGCAGCATCACTGATAGTTCATCAATAAATAATGCAAAAATAGTCGAACTTGACTTGTCCCCCTGTCGGGTGCCAACGTTACATTTAAAAAACTCAGTTATTGTTATTGGGCATGAGTATTTATATTTCGCACCAGACATGTCATTGCCTGTATTTTGAACTTTAACGCAGGAGTAAAGTGAACTATACATTTGTTTTAAAATGCGGAGAATTTTACCGTCAATTCCTTTTCTCTTCAAAGCATAAAATAATACACTATTATTTATTTTATCAAAGGCCTTCTTAAAATCAATATATAAACAATAGAATCTACCCCCTTTTTTGAGATATATTTCTGGACCATAGCTTGAAGACAAAATATATTATCTATCGCCGAATAGCCGGCGCGGAAACCAGCTTGAGATTCGTCAAATTTATTATTATCTTCCGCCCATTCATATAGACGTTTATTTATGATACCAGAAAATATCTTATACATCGTGTTTGTTAACGATATTCCACGGTAATTTTCCGGCGTATATGTAGGTCCAGATTTATGTATAGGACTTATAATACTCTGGCCCCAGGACTTCGGAAAGTCACCCATATCAAAGATTCTATTAAAAAGGGAAAGTAAGTACGGTGCGATATTGTGTATTGAATATTTATAGAATTCAGATGGTATTCCATCTATACCGCTACTTTTACCACACATTAAATTTGACTTCGTTGAGTGAAAAAGGCTCATTTAGAGGAATCATAGTGTCATTCACGATATCTGTATTAATGTTAATATTCATGTCAATACGTGGTGCTTGAGCATCATATAACAAACCTCGGAAATAGTCATACCATTCATTTGCCTTGATATTTTTATCTACGTTCTCTCGAGTTTTGGCTTGCTTAATTTTCTTCCACATTAAATTAGGATTTTTTCGATTACTGATAAGTTCCTGCCTATTGTTTTTCTGTAGTTCTTGAAATTTAATATTGCAATAGTTTTTAAATGCATTTCTGTGATTCTTATATTCTCTTAGATCATACGCAGAATTTGAAATTCGAAATCTGCGTAAAGATGTGTACTTTTGCCTTTTAAGACTATCACATCTTTCATCCCACCAAAGTGGTTGTAACGATCTAAACTTATTATTTATAATTAACATCTTATTACCGGCAACACTGTATAGATCAGTTATCTTGTCAATCGCCGCGTTAATATTTGTATTTATAAGGTTCATAAGTATACGATTATTTTCATTAAAGATCATATTTATACGATCACGAAAAGTGTCCTCATATCTGGCTTGCCATTTATATTGCTTAACGTGTGATAATTCATTATTATCATTTGTATGCATATGACTGCTATTACTATATTCAAATTTTATTTTACAATTTATTGGAAAATGGTCCGACTCAGAGCGATCAAGCACCTTGAAATCAAGAATTTTCTCAAATAATTCCGATGATGCAATTATATAATCCACCACGCTAGCTCCTTCATTAGAGGTACATGTAAAATGACCATTCTTATCGCCCTCAAATCTTCCATTCAAAATATGCATATCAAATATACAGCACATGTTAACTAAGGATTTTCCATAGTTATTTCCCCTTAAGGTATCTCTGTTTGCGCGGGGTAAATCAAATTCGTTACCTTCGTAATCTACATCCCCAAATACATACTGCAAATTATCAAACGGTATAAAGTCTAGATAATTTAGTGTTCTACAATTAAGATCTCCTGATAGCAAAATAAGTGCATTGGGATAAGCAAACTTTAATTCTTCTAAATTAGAAGACATATTAATTATACCATTCTTCTCATCTCTCTGATTATAAATTGACGCCCCTTCAGGTGATATATAAGTGTAATACATAATAACATCTTTTGATTTGAACAATGTTGAAAATTTACTATACAATACTACACAATCATTAAAACAAGTTTTTATACGTGATATAATATTGTGTCACCATTAAATACTAAAACACATATTAGCGCAAGTTATTTGATTTCTAGTAACATGGGCAAAAACATATCACTGGAAGCCAAAATGTGTATAAACCTATGTATTGTCGGTCGTATAAGCCCCAGATGTGGTGCAAATGCAAAACAAACTCTAATTATGGTTATGTTTCATATTAAAACATCGAAGTTATATACAGCAACCTCTTATAGCGTTTCGCAGTGCCGAAAACGTTCACTAAGTTTTTTTTTAGCAAAATATTTGCAATTAATCGGCGGACTGAATGATATTCAACTTAAATATCAGTATTAAGCATGCGTTGAGTGAAATTTTAGAAAGGTATTATCGAATGTATTGTGTATCATAGCTCCATAACACATGGCTATTGTTGCGTTGTAACGTGTTATAATAAAGGCAATAAATAGTGAAATGTCTGACCGTAAAACACCACTTACCTAGTTACTAACACGTCCAGCATAACCTCACCCCATGCTCTGCTTAAATGTAGGTTGTAGTTGTAGAGTAGCTCTTGTTTTTGGGTGTATACGCTCGTAACAATATCTTGGTTACATTCATATTGTAATTTAACGAAAACACATTGCAGCGTCGAGACATTGCATGTTATGTCATAGTAATATAATTATAGCAAGCACCATCACTTCACAATATTACAGTTCCTAAAAATAATTTGTTACAGTATATTGTGGTTGATAACATAACATTTGTATACGAGTATACAGACGTTTTATGACTGCTGTATATGTAGTCATTATAGGTTGCATGAAGTATATGGAACGTTTTCTGAGCAAAGAAAATGCAATATTATTAAAGTGTGTATGTACGATATTTCATATCAATTATTTTCAAATTAAGCAGATGAAAGTGACAATGAAACTTGAAAGCAGACAGAAAAACATAAACATGACAAAGGAAATATGAAATAAATCAACAAGTACTAGTGTCGACATTTGCATCGTTTATTAGTGTTGTCTAAATTGAACCAACTGTCAAGTAAACGTATAGACATGTATTTGAGCTTCCGCCTTTACAGAGGAAATCTATTTGTTGGTTGAAAACTAGCTATATGTGCGTTTAAAAGCAATGTTTGTTCTTAACTTTAATTTCATTTTAAATCGAACTATATGTTAATTAACTTTATTTTGTTAATTGTTGTAAGATCATACACTTTAAGACAAAATAATTAATATCAGTCCGCCTGAGCCAGATTTTTATGTTAAATACATGTAACATTGTTTAATATAAGGTATATATTTGATTGCACAATGTCAAATGGGTAGAAATTTGTGATAATAAACGATCAAATACGTTAAGTAGTATTTTAATAATTACATAAACTTATTTTCAAAATATCACATAGCAATGCAGTGAGGCACGTTATTATGTGCTGAACTAAGCGGTTTACGATTTTCTGAGAGTTCATCTCTGTCTGTTTTCCGCAACGACACATCAGCTATCTTACCATTACTCAAATACGTAAATATTAGATAAGAGTATATATTACTAGCCAATACTTCTTTTGAATATAGACAGCGCTAAACTAAATACACAACTAAACATGAAGTATCTGGACCCTCTGCAGACACAATTCTATCTCAATTATTTACCCAAAACAATGGTCCATCAAAATGTAGTATAAACATAACATTCAGAATGTGCCTCTCTATGTTAATTATGCTCGTGATTATTTTTAATAAACACTTCTAGCATACATTAATTATAACTTAACGTTATTTTTAATGTTGCTGCCAGTGGAATTATTCACATACATTATTCTCATATACATAATAAATCTTTAATCATAAAATATATATTATCTATTTATTACATTTAACATCATTTACGAAAACATAATACATTAGAAAAGAAATAAACAAATGTGCATGTTATTCGTGTTTTATCGGTACAATGTTACTAGATTATATATTTTTAGATATAATGTTGATTCCATGCTGGTCGTAATAGCGTATACTCAGAATAACGGTACAATAAGATAAATCGTTATATTTACACAGCGTATTTCGAGTGCATGTAGCACGTGCCTTTGATTCCAATTTCCTTCTTAATAATTGCGTGTCTAATAGTTCTAACAGTTCGGATATTTTGTGGTCCCCTTGTCGAACGCCTGACGTCTCTATTCCGCCTGATAAATGCAGCACTGAATAAATGAGCAACAAATTAATGACAACACCGTCGATATGGATTATAAATATATATCGTACGTAATTACCAATACCTTTTTTACCAGGAAAGGGATTAGATAAAAATACCTGTTTCTGCAAATAGTGACAGGAATGATTTTTAATGATATGTAACCGCATATAGCAAATGCACGCCACATAAACCAGTAGGATTATAATAAAGTATAAAATGTCCCGGTATTAAAAGGTAAATCCGTAATATCCATGGTCTTGGAAAAACATTTCAAGGTAGGCAATGATAATTAAACTATTATGCAAATGATGAGATTTGGAAAATGCACAGAGCATCTCCCGAACCCGATAATGTAGCCACTGTGTAGTAAACTGTGCATATATCTGAAACAACTGTCATATTGATATTCGACTGAGATACCTCGTGTCTTAAACTTTGAATGAGATATCATGATAAATCAATATAATACAGATGGCATGCACAACTACAACTTTATGATCATAGTGTCTTAACAATATTCGAAAACAAGCATTGACTTTCCTGTGGAAATATTCACGTTTTAGTGTTCAGTTAGTTAAAGTATAACGTTAGATAATGGTACAAGAGATTATAATTATGAGAGTATAATTGATCAAACTGCTGGTATAGCATTCTTACATGCTTGGTCGAAAAAATCATCCACACAACACAGAATCTTTCTTACCAGTTTAATCGACATATTCCATCGATGTCAAGGTATGCCTAATCCGTTAACCCCATATTGCACAAGACAAACAAGATTTCTCAGCTCAGATACGCTTAGATTGGTATACAGATTAACTGTTTTGACGCTGATATCCTCATTAAAAAAACTTAATGAAAACCGTGTCTCAAATTAAACACCATAGTTCGTGTTTACAATCTGGCACAACGCAGTCAAAAAGCTAAGTGATACATGGGCATAAGTTATACATTTACATGAAAATTTATAGAATTGGAACAATAGTCCGTTGGAGTATTGGATATTACCGTCAAGAAATTGATGACGATCCATTACATACATTGTTCTAACTATAAATATCGCTTGTTCTGTCCCCGTTTTGCGAAGCGGCAAGTCTTGAATAGTTCTAATAACTCAAAATTCTGGTTTTTAATTTCGCGTAAATGATTGTTTTGTCCGCATTTTGTCTTAACAACTGCAACACTTATTGTTAAATCGCGTGCCTCTTATCGTAAAATACATTTTGATGCCAAGTCGAACTAATATAAAGAATTACATGTTCCGTAAACAATATCTTCAGGACAATATTTTTAGTAATATCGAGTTAAAGATGAACATTTCCTCAGCAATTTCCTGAGCTCATGTGTGTTTTCATGAACGATTCTAAAACATTAGGCAGAAATGTGTCTGGCCAGTCATTTCTTTAAAACATTGACCAACTGTCGTCTGACGTCAATATTATACTGAGTGAAAGTATTCAAACGCCCGCCAAAATTGCAATTATAATGAGATTATCAAGGCATTTTGCATAAAAAATTATTATTGACTTGAAAGTTCTGGATGTACGCGGTGCAGTATAATTGTGTTTTACCCTGGGTGGGTCAAAATGTTTAGGTTTACAAGCAATTTAAAGCTATGCGTACATTCTTGTCCACATCTAAAATGCCAGCTTAAGCTGCATAACTTATCAGTTGCAAAACATGGGGCAATGAGCTGCCTGGGCGGATGTCTTTGGAAAGTTCCTGTATTACAATCCCGTTGTATTTATAAATATGCAACACAAACCTTGATTCACTATGAACACTTTATAAACTTCCAACAACAATAGCATTATCCGTTAATATCGTTGACAAAACCAATCTTCCATACCTATGTGATCACGTTTCATTCCATGAACTCTTCAGATTTGTTAAGCAGCGAAATATACATATATGTGTGGGTGTAACTACTATGTGCTATGGCATTTATGCAGTTGATCCGAATAGTAAGTAAGGACTGTACACATTTGATATCTACGTAAAGAAAATATCGTTTTGTTATATTAAGCAATCATCAGTATATCAAAGAAAGTTGATAACCTTTCTTTTAAAGACACATAATTGCCACAAGCCGAAACTCTAACAAGAACCGTGCGTGATTCGTTAAAATAAGGTAGCTGTTTACGGGAAACATCACCGATACGTTACGGATGATGACATTACAATAAGTCACTGCAATCACCCCTTTAGCACATGTACATTTATCATGAAACACACAAGCAGAGAGCAAATGAATAAAACAAATGCCCTGTTTTATAGTGATGTATTTATTTTAAGAAATTTGTGACGTATTTGGCGTTATTTGATATTGCAGGTTTGGCAACATTAGAACTATTGGCGCCGATCATGAGCGTAGTCAAAGTTTCGACTTATGGTTACTCATGATGCATAGATGTACGAGTATGTTTATATTTGCACCTGCGGCTAGCCTATTTCAGTAATAGCATGTGAATCAATAAAAAATCAAAAAAAAATACTTTATAGAAGACGCTGTTAGTTTATATTGACATTGGCTGTTTTAACATGCATGTATCGGGTTTGCGTATAGGTGGTCTTCGCGCTGATTTGTGTATTATAAACCTTCATAATATTTCAATAGTATCGGCGTTTTGAAATTTGAATCAAGTCTTGTTTTGTTTATTTCATGCATTTCTTATACAAACTCAATGCGTATACATGACCAACAATACTTTTCTGTTTAAAATTAATATGGAATAAATCGCTAGTTTTGCGATTTAAACTTGACTTAGTCGTCTTTTGTTTCGCATCACTGAACACATATGTGTATCAAGATCAATAAGTCATGTGCTTTCTACATAAAAACATATAAAATAAGGCGCCTTCTGATGCTTTGCATCAATCCTTTTCCTTTCTTGTGGGTTGTAACGTCTTGGGAAGTACCGTAAATGCTAGGTGTTCCAGGCATTGCGTATCGATTTCATTTGCAAATTATGTTTGACTTTACTTTCAAGATGTCAGCGTAATGATGTATTGAATATTTGAAGAAGCAATCTAACTGAATGAAATGTGTACGTTTATGTCTCTCAAAAGAGATATGAATATTGATACACGCGTCGATTAATACATACCAGAGCTCACGTTAGGAAATATCTTATCTATAGGAACTACATGGATAACCGCTCTGACATTTGATTTAAAATAATAATGATATCAATTAAAATTATGTCTGAATGAACTACATATATATCCAATTTATAAATATTAGATGGTGTGTTTACTCCGCCAAATCAACATTATAAGCTTCCAATTTAATTCTCAGTCATACAGAAGAAATGTTCACATACTTTTCAATATACTAATTTTAAATAACTTGAACTACCTAAATTTTCTGTTAAATAAAACCATATGCTGTAGAATTCAAATGTACTGCTTATTTTAGCTCTTAGATAATATTAAACACAGCTTTAAATTATCCTTTATTTACAAATTTCTTTTGACAAGAACGACTAGAGAGGAATGGCTTCTTTCATGTGTACACAACTATAGGCAATGAATATCATATCGGTTATTGTGCCTTCATTCATTGTTTCCTCATTTTTTACTTTTAACTTTGTTTTTATTTGCATACCAATCGAATGCGTTCTAGGCCATAGAAATAAACAATATATTATTATAACAACCAAAAAGGTCTTAAATTAAGCCGTTTGACTAGAATATCATATGTGTATTACAATTTATGTTGTCGGTGTTGACGTCCGGTGTCTGCAGAATTGCAGAGTTATGATTAAGAACAACAATTATTTTTTCCGATGGCTTTTTGTCTACCAAATAATGAATTGTTTACACAATGGAATCAGACATGCAACTGTTTGTAGTGGCATCACAACCTACGTGTGAGTGTTGATTCCCTTAAGAATTAATGCAGTAATACGAATTTATGATTTTTTTACGAGAAATCGCCTTCAGAATATATGTAACATTTCTTTCGTCTTTTTCTAAAGCTATGTAATTCACATTAAACCGTTCACACTGACTAAATATTACAATGACGTATTGCAGGGCTATCGATAACGCAATGCAAATTTGATTGCTTTTATTCTTGTCAACAATCACTTCAAACATCAACGTCGTGGTTTAATGAAATGCACATATCGATAAACAAATGTCAACAGTTTTACTGTTTACTTTATAGGATATTCGAATTAATATTAGCCATTACGAATTTTGCAAACACATAAACATTGTGAGCTTTTGTTTATGCGAATAAGTTTTGAAGACATAACAAACATGACAAATCTTATTCTCTTTATTGGCTCTTATTACATTTACGAATGCATATGTGCATCAATTGGTACCAAGATACACAATTAAAGTATAAAGTAATTAAACATGTACATGGTTACATACGTTATGTTACATCACTTTATATGAACATTTGTTTCTTTTATTGATACATTGTGGCTTAAGCATATATTATCTATAATAATCTAGGTACCGAATGAAATAACATCACATTCAAGTAGTTGTGAATCAAAACAACGCAACTCAATAGAAAACAGCTCCAATGCTACAAAGTTTCTTCGGAAATAACAAGATTTATGTTTGCAAATATCGTTCCAGTAATCCCTAGATTACAAACGGCCCACAAGATTTATGTTTTTACAGGGTTGTTGCTCCCGATGCTTTTAAATTGTCAGATATCTGCTTGTGTCTGATTTCTTCTACTGATAATATATTATCCGAATAAATCACTATATATGTTTCTTTCTCACATGTATTTCAACGAATAATGCCATTACTATAAATATGTAAATGGTTTTCTGCAATTTACTTTGTCAGATTCTAACATACAATTGTGTCAAACTATATCTTCATGTTTTCTGCGTATGAAAAATAAGCTACATACTTGCAATATCTTCCCCGCAAACAGGTACAATAGAGTCTAGGTTTGATCAATGATTAATAATTTTAGCATTCAGAGTTATATATAGTAGATACATAAGATCAGATTTGTACAACTACGCAAATAATTGCTTTCTTAATTATGGAACTATTGAGCCGTTCTGTCTTTGCTATAGTGACAAGCAATACGAACACAAACCCTTGATATCGAAAAAGTAGACCTAGAAATTATTTAATTCTAAGCTCATTGTCATTTCATATCCCATATATTTTCTCATTGTCATTACATATTCCATATATTTTTCTCATTGTACTGGCTTAATATGCATGATTACAAATGTGTATCTTTCACTGCACTATAAGTTCGAGAATTGGATGTTGAATGTACATGTATATTCGTTTATACCTTACAATAATTCCAAATGAGTACATAATGCTTATGTTAGTATTTGCACACACACGCATATCAGTTAAACACTTCATCTACATTATATGATTTCACACATATTGATTGAACAAATGTTTGTGAAATACAGCGATTACTTAGAGTTTGATTACATAAAATTAAACGCGTACATATGTACTTTTTGTTCACTGATGTTTGAATGCTGGCTTTGGGAATGAATGTAATGTATCGTGAAGTGATACATTTGTCACTTTAATCAACACGTTAATGGGCCTGTACAGAACTTTAGGCACAACAATTTCATCTTGCCTGATACCAAATATAATTTAATTTTTATTTAATGCGCGATTATTATCAATTTTATTTAATGCAGAGTTATGATACACAAGGAGTTATATAACTTCATTAATTTATAATTTAATGCATAATTATGATATATCACCTTAGTAAATTAATTAATTATTTTATTAAAGTTTATTTTGGTGAAAAAATGGAAATCAAATCCACCCATATAGAACAGATAAAACATGTTATACTATAATTTTTTTGTCATATAAAATCGTTATCAGAAATAAGAAATTTTGCGCAGTGTTTGTTCGATTATAATACACATTATATGATATACCTAAAGATATGTTCTTTAATGGCCATAAGACGTATTAAATTGTTGTGCCATGGTGCCGAAGACTTTACCGGTTATATAATATCCAATAACACTGTTATTATACGCCATCGGTACTTTTTTCTTTGTATCATGGCAATTCGCCGTGTTCCATTATTCAAGCATACGTATTGTTACAAAAGATGATCTTTAAATGTGTTAGTTATACACCCATCAGACATTAATAATTGTTAGGTTGTATCTTTATTATCAGACAGAATGGCAGATATTTTCCCAGTTAACGACGTGCATTCTTATTGATGTTTTAACATCGGTATCGCATTCCTGTACCTATATTTTCTGGAGCACCGTCGATAATTCACTGTTGAAAGTGCGACGAGAAATTATTGCCTTGGTCGTGTAGACCCGACTTCTCCTTTAAACCAGTTAAAACCCCCAATGCTTTGTATTGACCGTTCCAATGCGGTGACCCCAGTTTTAGTCATGTTTATGTGTTGTGTTGTGTTGAGCATATTGTCCTGCATTGTATAGGCAACGTGTCACTTGCCTCAAATAAATCGCTAGCGGATGTTAATAAGGGTTTCTCTCCTTGTGATGTCTCTTAAATTTCATTATTCTTATAGTCTTAGCAAATATCCATAGTTGCCTGAATATTATTCCCCATTCATTGCTCGTTAAAATTACAACAGGTTAAATTTCATTATTCTTACAGTCTTAGCAAATATCCATAGTTGCCTGAATATTATTCCCCATTCATTGCTCGTTAAAATTACAACAGGTTAAATTTCATTATTCTTACAGTCTTAGCAAATATCCATAGTTGCCTGAATATTATTCCCCATTCATTGCTCGTTAAAATTACAACAGGTTAAAAATACGACACGTTCGTTGATCAACTAGGTAAGAAAAACTAAGATGAGTAAGAAACAAAGCACAAAGGGGTTACGTATCGTTCCCATTCTTTAGCATTGCAGACATATTTAGTTTAATGAGCATTTAGGTTTGGTTTTTTTCTTGCCAAATTGATCGGGTTTACTATGTACAATATGCCATTACGTCCAGAAGCTGTTGGTTCATGTCGCTATGTGTGACCCAGTCGGTGTACTTCGATTTGTTATGTATGTGGAAAAATATTAATTGCTATATCTTAAGGCACAACATTGTTGTACCGATATTTTGTGTCTGGCTTACAAAGCTAACATTACTGTTAACAGATACGACTGATTACCATTATCTAAATGTATGTTTGTATGTAGAGCTGCAACGATTTAGCCACGGCTCGATTTGATTCTATTTCGATTCTAAACATCATTCCGATTTGATTCATGCTTGCTTTTTACAAGCTTGTTTTTGCTTATACACAAATTACACACGCATAATGACTAGTGTGCGATGTCATTGAGATGAAATCAAGAATCTCTTTCTGCATATATGACACCAGAATTGCTAAATTGTTCTCTATTAATTACGTGTTTACAAACTTTGATTCATGTAAATGTCGTGTTAAATGCACATCTAGAGACGGTATTTTCCGTAATATAAGCATAACATTATAGTCCGGAATAAAATCATCATTAGTATCAACAATATCATCGAGTTGAACGCTAATGCTGGTCTTTATGTCAGAAAATACTGTTTTAACGTTTCAAATCGAACGTCATTGGTTGAACTATCGTAACGCAATTAAAAGACTCGTTCCCCATAACCTCTCGTTAAAGGAGTATAAATTTAGTTTTCATCTTATTCATCATTAAACTTCTAACAGCGGTCGCAATTGGCAGTTCGTTGCTAATAATTTCATAAAATGAGGCGCGTCGTGAGAAAACCGGTCTTAATGCATGTGCGTAAAGTGTCGTCCCGGATTAGCCTGTGCAGTTCGCACAGACTAATCCAGGACGGCACTTTCCGCCTACAGTGGATTTATGTTTATAAGAGACTTCCTTGCAACAGAAAATACCATAAAAGCGGAAAGTGCCGTCCTGGATTAGCCTGTGCAGACTGCACAGGCTAATCCGGGACGACACTTTACGCTACGCACATGCATTAAGCCCGGTATTCCCACAACGCGCCTCAAATCATCTTCCGAACAGTTACATCTTATGTATATGGGTTATGAAATAGTTTGATTGGAAACGGGGGCGTATTTGATGCATTTGTCATGCAGCAACTTATAAACCACCATTCGAATTTGCACAGTAGTTGAGACGCAATAATCTATTGTCAAATACATATTAGAAAGAACAATACTACACTTGTATTACATATATGAACAATGAACAGATTGTAGTTGATATGCATTCATTTAATTGTATTGTTTTACAATAGACTACTACATACAAAACTGCGACTCGCAGCAATATACCAATGTATTTAAATACAATTTGCTCTTCATAACAGGTTTAAAACTCAGTCGCTAATTAATCAATCTAAAAACGTGTATATATTTGCCACAAAGCCACACTGACTACTCAATTATTCATTACAAGATATTAAAAAAAATCAGTTTTCGCATCCAAGTTTGCATTAAAATTAAGCCCGAAGAAACTCGTTACATTGTTACAGCATCGTTCACGAAATGCTTTTTGAAACATGGAGTCTTCAATAGAAAATATGGAACATGTAAATTTTGCACAAGCCATAAACCATTTTGTGGTCTAAAAAAATCAACCATGCAATCAAGACAGTATAGCTATAAATTTTAATTGTCTCTTCTTCCAGGATAATTTTATTTTCTTGAGATAATTTAACATTGCATCTCGCCCAGTATCTGGATTGTGAACACGGTGCCGATTTTGATATGACTTAATGCATCTAGGGTTCTGTCTTTCAATTTCCTCATTGAACGCGTATTATATCATCATTAGTTATTTCAACGTATAGTTTTGTGTTTCTTCGTATTTCCATTTTCATTTACCCTTGATTTATTTTTTATTTGTCATATAAATATTTACACATTAGTAACAACTTACAGCGTTCGATAATCGTTTGTAGAAGGAACAGTAAGAAAACTGTTAATTCATCGTTGCGTGTATCTGATGGAAGTAAATTAATGCCGACACTGTTTGCATTTATCTTCAAGATTAGGACATAAGCTTAAGGTTGCATCCCTGCGTGGCATTGACACTTCTTTGAAAAGGATCATTTGATAACATTAATAACATTAACAATCATCAACACTCCTCAATCACTTAGGACGTACAATACCAATCTTGAATAAATAGAACATTAATATCGTCTTGTAGCAATAGGGATATCTGGCTTTACATTGTGTTTCAAAATGAAATGTCTAAAAGTCCAATTCATTATTGGTGCGAAACGTGTTGACAGACCCTTGAACTTTTAGATATTCAGGAAGCAGGCAATTACTACAGTCTGCTTGGCCCAAAGTGATCAATATTGTTTTCCAACACGTCCATTGTTATTTCCTGGGATGCACTGGTAATAACACTTGATACGTTACTTTCCGATTTTAGATTCAGGATGGATATTCACAATAAAATTCGGAATATTTATTAATGCCTGGTGACATTTGTTCTAAGTAGGAGGATGAATTTCGTTTCCTTTTTAGAAGACATGTACAGTGCAAGCATTGGCTTATGGTCGTTTATGATTATTTTATATTTGTTTCCTAAGTATCAGTATATTGGTTATTATTCTAATACTGAATCTGGTACCGTTTTGCTATTTTGGAAAAGTAGAATGATGCAACATTATTCTCATCCAAGGTACATTCATGCTAGAGTTTCAATTTTAGTGCACAGAACTCAGCTATTAAACTCAGGCTAATCCAATATTTAAATTAACTCGTGCATTTTTCATTGTCAGTGTAGTTTTTATTGTTTATGAATTTGTTTTATCTGTTATAATATAGTGATAGAATGTACAAATAATGTGTGAACAAATACGTGTGAACAATTTGCATAATGAATAATTAAGTCCGCATAATTCAAAAGGTGAAGCGTCTGCGTAATTTAAATCAGGTATTGTAATTCAATTGAATTAATATTCTATTTTATTAATATTTAATTTGAATTGCAATGCTATGAGGTTAGATATTATTTACAAGTGAGTGTATTTTGATTAATTCTGGGCTTTATGTGAGGTTAGGCATGCCTTCAAATCGGCCTAAACCCCCAATACTTTGCATTGACCGTTCCAAGGCGGTGACCCCAATTTTAATTATTTTTATGTTTTGTGTTGTGTTGTGCGTATTGCCCTGTATTGTATAGGCAATTGGTCAGTTGCCTTAAATAAAGGACTAGCAGATGTTAATGAGGGTTTCTGGTAATGCCTCTGGAGTTTCATTATGCTTATACAATATTATGCATTTATCATTATTCTAATATAGAACACAAACAATAAACATTTACGATTAAAAATATAAACATGGTGATATTGACAATGTAATAAATGTACATTCCAATCAACGCCGATACAATCTACCATAATTGATTGATTTATATACTCAAAAACCTGCTAATCACTGATAAATGCTATCATAAAATACACCTACGTGCACATGATATATATTGCACATTCACATGTATTGAATGAAACTTAATTGCCTAAACATAATGGGGGGAGGCTACATGTTCAAGACGAGATCAGTTTTCTGTTTAAAGTTCTTTATTGTACATGTTTATGGAATGCAGGGTTCGACCTTAACGCATGTCCGTAGGTCCGTGACCGCCAATTTTTTGCTCGGACCGGTTGTCTTTGAAAGCCGACAAATCCGGTGACCAGTTGTTTTTTTTATTGGTTTCAATCTTTGAAATCTTTTGGTGTATTGTAAAACATTGGTCCCAAACCTCCGCGCAGAGATTTAACTGATTCTGAGCATAGCTCGATTTTAAATCCCTGCCGTCATGAAGTTACACGTGACCATAGTCAGATTACACGGCGAGAATTAAAATCTGGGACAAGCAGAAGAACAATACGTGGACACCGTAAAATCTTTGCGTTGCTATGTTTACTTGTTTATTTAACTCTATTTGTGGGGTGATATAAAATAATAATATAAAATCCAAATGTTCTAAAAAATAAATCTTCAAACTCCTCAAAGTGGTCTGTTCTAATCTTTCCAAATCTGGAACATTCTCCGTTCCAGTTCGTCGCTCTCACCATACACCTTTGCAACGGGCGCAATGACAAGAATCTTGTGAAAATGGACAAAATGTATTTAACGCACATATAAGTTGATTTTTAGGTACACAAGCATATAAATAAATAATAAATGGTGTTTAAAATAACATAAATGGGGGAAAAATAACAATTTTGATTCTTATTAATGGAACTTTGTTCAAGCCCATTTTTGCAGATGCAATCAGTTTGCAGATGTAACCAAAATGGACAAAGTTTATGGTATTGTGCGTTGCGTTTTGAAAGTTATTATAATGTGACTAAAACCACGTGAGCTGGGACTACTTTTCGAGCCAACTTCAGAGGTGCTAAGAATGTAGCCGGTCTGCAAGAGATTGAATCTGGAAGTTTTTCACTAGCGGTGGCAGTGGTTACTGAAGAGGTCCATAACATAGCTCTAATCAAATCCCTGCCATCATAACAAAACACGTGCTGATGACAGATCAAATCATAAAGTAATTATTGATAGTTTAAATTAGTATCTGCTTTTCATGTTTCATTTTTGACTACAAACAATATTAAAAAAAACGTCCAATTATCTAGCAAATTACGTTGAGTTACTGATCAGGAAGATTTAACTCGTGACGGCAGTGGCTACTGTTTACCGATAAGGGAAGTACCTACTGCGACGAGTTTTGGTGAGGAGTTGGATTGTGGCTCTCAGGGAACATAATGGCGACTGGTTCTCTTGATTTAAAGTCATATTTGACCAGACCCAGAATTTTGTCTCTGGTAGCTGTGTCTGAATAAACTTAAGTTAATACATAAAAATCGAGTTATGCCATATTTTATGCAGTACTTCGTATGTGTTTCTATCACTCAGGACCTGTTCATATAGTGTCGGGCCAGTTAGTTTGTAATGTAACAGGTCCTGTCGACCACCAATTTCGAAAATTTAAGGTCAACCCTGGGAATGTATCATGTTTGTTGAACTGTACATGTAACATCATTTTACATGTTTCTCGATCCTGAATTCTACCTGTTATATAGACTCTTAAAAGGCAGATATGTTATTGCAGTTAACAAAGTCGGTTGTGTGTGATGTTATTAATATTACGTGTTAACATGTTGTGTTCCGAATAAACATGGATGATTGTGATGAAAAAAGAGGACAGAAATGTCGCACAATATCGCACAATGTCTAGACATTGATAATTAGTGTAACAACACTTACACTGGCAGAAGTATTTGTATTTTATTACAGTAAGTGTTTGGTTCGGGATCTATATCAGACTCTCATTAAGCTGGCGGTCTAGCTATCTTGCCATGATGGAATAAATTTTATTCGTTTTGGTACTGATTGAGAGATGGACTACAGCCTTGCAAATAATTAACATGTAATAATTTAACTTATGCGATGAAATGTGTGAGCATCCGAGAGTTTTTCACAGTTAAAAACTAGAACCACATAAATACTGTCCATTAATGTATTACTAAAGCCTAGGTCACACATAGGTCGCCGACCGATTACCAACCACCGACATCTACAATTTGCGGCGACCAACGACAACCTCGGGCGACCAAAATACAGAAAACAGCTTTGGAATTTTAGTCGAAAACTGGTCGGCGATTGATCAAAGACTGGTAGGCGACCGGTCGTACGAAACGTCGGCGATCGTCGACCGACCATCAACAACCATCAAAGACTGGCTAGCGACTAGTTGGCGTCTGGTTTGCGACTAGTTGGCAATTGGTTGGTGACTAGTCGGCGATTGGTTGGCGACTGGTTGTCGATGCTCAGTTGGCGAAATTAGGATTATTTCGATATTTAATTCAATTCTATGATTTTTCTCATTGTTTAAAAAACGTTTGCCTATATATATGACATTGGGTTATACTTTAAACTATGTCTTGTGAAAATTTAAGAAACTGAATTTGTCCGTGTTGTTTTATTGATTATTTAATTCAATTATAATTGATATATTATTATTCTCTACTATTCCTGGCAGCACATTTCAATGCTAAGGTAAACTATTGAGTACACTATTGCCATGTCCGGCAATATCCTCTTGCCCCTGCCTTCCCCTTATTTGAAAGACATGCTAACACTTTTAAATTATAACAATTAGGTTTCTTGTCACGTTTAAAAGAATGATTGTAAAATTGTGCGTTCATTTTTGGAGACGAATGTAACACGGCGAGCGGTCGTACGATGATGGTCTGAGACTAATCGCCGACCAGTCGGCAAACAGTCGGCGATCGATTGCTGACCAGTCGGCGATCAAAAATTGGTCTGCGACTAGTCGGCAATCGTTGCAGACCAGTCTGCGATTGATCGCCGACTAAATAAAAACCAACGAAAACATTCTCACGACCTGTTTGGTCGGCAAACGGTCTTGGATGCAACATCGAAGACCAACTCCGACCGAAATGGGTCTGAAGACCAGTCGGCTACCATCGAAAACCAGCCGCCGACATCCAACAACCTGTTAATGACCTTTTTAAGACCGTCAGCAACCACTGGTCGTTGATGGTCGGGAGTTGGTCTTTAGTTGGTCGCAGGCTATGTGTGACCAGGGTTTTAGTGTAATACGCTGTTTTGTTTAGGAACGTACGACGATATTGCCTGGCTTAAGTGTTTACACCGGAAACAATTTATATTGTTTGTTTTTTTGTAATAACATATATTTTTCTTTTAGAGTCACTTGAATTAAATTGCATTTCAATAAAACATATGCCCAAGTAATGAAGAAAGCTGGTCGTTTATTTATAAATTAAATAAATAAACTAAAGTAGACAAATTAATTATAATCAAACGATGTGTGTGTTGGTTGCAAAACGCTTTAAGCAGTTTTAGGTTCTTACATATCCATCAGTGAATTGACTTCAAGTATATGCAAGAAAATCGTATGAATCAATAATTATCTTTCAACCTTTAAGACTGTAACATATTTAGAAGGATTAAATGACTATTTAAACATAACATTCGTGACATTTGTTGAACATACTTATTGCGTGTGTTGACTTGATGTAAAAAAAAAACACTTCATGAACAATTTTCAAAAATAATCCCACAATTCGCGTTATTTTGGAATAATTGCTATTTTCGCATCACTGCATGAAATCGTTTTACACGACAGTAACCGCGGGCATTGTGATCTATTATGAACTACACTGATGTTGGCATTTGCGCTTCGAAAAATGTATCAATTGCATTATCTTGAACCAATTTACACACACGTGGACTGTTTATCACACACACGTGTAATATTTATCATACACACGTGTAATGTTTATCACACACACGTGTAATGTTTATCACATACACGTGTAATGTTTATCACACACACGTGTAATGTTTATCACCAACACGTATCATTATCAGATTGCCTGTTCTTATTATTGGCCACTACGAAAATGTTTATTAAATGATGGCATATATATTACGTAACGGCCAGTTGGTACACACTGTGAGCATTCATTGTAATCCAAAGATTGCTGCAGCGACACGTCATACAATAAATTATTCCACCCATGATGTCACTATCACTGTTAAATGATACATATTTAATTAGTGAGTTTATAAAGAAATGTTATGATGCCAGAGTGAACTTTGAATTTATCTCGTAATTGCGTTTTTCTAAGTCATGGTAACGAGATTGTCAAGTCGCAATTACGAGTTACTAAGCCGTACTTATGAGTCGCTATCGAGTTATTAATTCATAATTAAGATTTTTAAAGTCATATGTGCATCGTATAAATAAATTATGTTCATGCTTTCAACAAATTTTCCATATTATCTCTTTATTTTACTTGTGTTACAATCATACTGCTACGTGAAAAATAATCTTTTTTTTTAAACAAATTTGAAAATTTAACCATAGCCTTTTCTGATATATATGTCAAATTACAAGTTGTACATTGCTCCCATTCATGCAGGATATTAAATATTTTTTTTATTAATATTCGTGTTTTTTCCACAATACCATTGCTGTCTTGCGGCCACCGTGCGTGCAACTTGCGGTGATCGTGCGATTACTATGCGCTGGTCGTGCTTCGTCATAAAAAGTCGCACGGTGACCGAAAGGTCGCCGTAGGACAGACGCACGTCTATCGCACGATTTGCAGACACAGATGCGGTCTGCTAAAAGTGAAATCGCGCGACCAACGTGCGGCGAACGCACGTCGCTCGTAAGTTGGCCGCACGATGGCCGAACGAATTCCACAAGTTCTTAAAACACGCATGCGTTTGCCTTGCGATCTCAAAATCGTGCGTTTGGCCTGCGGTCTGCGGCCACCGCAGTGGGTTGTGACAAAGGCTTAAGTAATGGACAATAACAGATAGTTTTTACATGGCACAAACGATTAGGTAAAGCAAGAAAAAAGCTGAAAGACGATCTCAGGTTAAGAAGTAGAACGTCGATGGGAAAGCCTCAGTTGAACACATTGGAAGACTCTCTCGTTAATCAAAGAATGCTGGTGCTTTAATAGATCAATGTGCAATATTTATGTTAATATCATATATTTGAAATGGATTAAACATTCTATGCATATAGGAGCTACCTAGTTTCATAGCAAAAACATATAACAGAATAAAAGCAATGTAGTCGTTTATATTATAAATAGTGGTCATGGTTTGTATATTATTATTATATGTATGCGCCTATCAATTTTTTTCCCCAGGGGGAGGGCGCGGAGGGAGAACCCAGGGAATTCGACTAATTGTATTTTGGGGGGTCTTATTCCCCACCCTAGAGCCAAGCATTTTTGTCTAAATTCCCTCAATGTGGGATGCTTAATCGGTGTATCAAAGGACGGCCCAATATATAACTAATTATATTTCCCGGGACCCGGCATTATTCGGCGTGTCAAATTATCGCCTGTCGCGAATTGCTTTCAGTCTAAAGTCCCATATATGCCCGCCGCTCCCCCCCCCACCCCCCCCCCCCCCCACCCCGGAAAGGAATATTGATAGGTGCACTAGTGTATACACATTTCAATATAATATGACGAAACAATAGCGCAATTTTACAGAATTACAGTATTTGTAAATAGCTCAGTGAATAAATCTAGATGTGAACATTTAAATTGCATTTCGTGAATGCATTTACGTGTTAGAAACATTATCTACAAAAATATAAATAATGGATAATGTTGTCTATAACTGAATTCAAAATTTTATTTTTGACCAGGACCATGAATGTGTTTTACATATAAATTATTGTGTTTCTTGTTAGAATAGATCTACAAGATTATAAAAAGACATATCTTTAAAAAGATATTCGGCGTCTGTGGTAATTTTGCAAATAAGGAATTAAAAGTAAAATTCAGCATAAATATTCAAAGCAATGTAACTAAGACTAGATCCGAGTAGCATATAATACACAAATACCAAGTAATACTGGTAGATTATGCCTCCTAACATACCGCTATAAAAATTACTATATACGTTACTTAATATATGTGCTTTTTTTAACATCAACCTATTATATATGCTTTTTGATTAACCTAGGATTATCTAATGAAATTAAAACAATATATTTAGCAACACAGAACATGATGCATAAACGGTTATATATACATCGACAAGCAGGAACATACACAGCAAAGAAACTTTATTAACTAGTACATTTATGTTCGAAGTATGCACGCGCCTAAATATATTAAACTATTTATGACTAGATAAATCTCGTTGATGTGTAAAGAATACATGTATGTCGACAATGCTATTTTTCAAGTATCTCGCCTTTTCAACTGGACACTGTCAGTTTGCCAATACACTGACCTGCCGGCGAGCAAGCGTATGATAATTTCACCCTCATTATAGACTATCCATCTGGTGAGAGAACTGATGTTAATAGACAAGACAAGACAAGACAAATATTTATTAAGACTTGTACAGTGTACATCGTCTAAACACTAAAATGTTTTACATACATACATTTGGTCACGTTATAATGAATACAATAATAACAAATACAATCAAATTAACAATCATGTACATACATATGTTTTGGTAAAAGCTTAATATAAATAAGTATAATGTATGTAGAATCGCTGTGTCTATTGTGTTCGAATTTAAACGAAAACATTCAACTGTAAAAAGTGTGAAAGTTACATCGTTGCCAAACATCAGATTTATTGCATTTCAAAAGCGTTGCGCATATACGAGAGCTCTCATTTTGTGCGAATTGTTATTCCCTTATTGAATTTGCCATAATTATTCCAAACCTGTTACGAATTCGTCTGCTATGCTGTTAGGATGTTGCACCTACCTATTTATGACCAGTGTAGTGGGAATTTATCGTAAATCAACCGATGGAAAGTTAGAATTTATTCATTTGGGACAACTGGCGGGAAATTTTCACAACATTTGATTGGATATTCAGGAAGGTCAAAAGTTGGGTTAAACAGCTACGCCGAAAAAAATATTTAGAGACTGGAAATTGCTTTAAATTAAATTTAAATTACAAAAAAAAGGATTTGTATCATCGCAGACAGGATCCAGTGTATTTGAAACGGCCTACAGATTAGCAACAAATTTACTGAAAATCTAACCAATGGTTATCGTATCATATAAGCTGTCCGTAAGTAGTTAAAGTTATTCTCATGTTCATTGAACAGATATGTATATATTTATTTTCCTGTTCAAGTACTATATCCCTTGAATTTGACACAATGTTGATGACATACGCAACACATGATGTATGGTTGGTATTAACGTGCTGAATCCGAAGCAGGCACTGTCACATGGACATAGTTTGTGCTATTTAAAATGTTATTGAATTAATATACAAATAAAGACACAATAATAGCCTCTACACTTGCAAATTCATTTATGTCATACATTATATGCATTTGCGTGTGTCTACAAACTCGTACTGTCGGAATATCAACAACGCAAATACAATCGTTTGGATGTTAAATTAAAACATCTTACTTCAAAATCTAACATAAACAATCAAACAATGTGGTCATTCTCCACCTCCTCGAAGTTCGTGAGCCACTATTCATAACTGTATTTAATATGCGTTGTCAAGGCTGCCATTGATTGTTATGTTTGTTAAACGTGTGGTGTCATTGTGTGTGTGTGTATGTGTGTGTAGTATATTTTTATCGAGTGCACCGGGATTTTCTCCCATATGGCCATCGCCCCCAGAAGACTCGTTAGTTGGGTTATGGGGGGTAGTGCAAGATACAAGAGACGCCCCGTTCCAGAGGCGACCCTGGGTCTTTTAGTGCCCGGTGTGAAGCACCTAGTACACTGCACCTCGGTTTAACGTCTCATGCGAAAGACGAGTTAGTAGGTTAGGGTGTAGCGGGGGTTGTGAAGCCAGTACGTTACCACTAGACCACGGATCCGCCACATTCTTGTCATTGTTCTTTGCCACTCAACTTATATTAATTCTACCATGATTTTCACCAAAATGCACTACTGAACAACGAAGCAGTGTGACCAAATAATTATCAAAGTAGAATAAGTTAAAATCAGTTCAATAATAAATGAAATTAACTTCGACATTGTACTTGGCAATATTTGTTTACTATTTAGGCATAGTTTAGCTCTTTCAAGTCAGTGTGTTCTTAAAGTAATTATCTCACTCATGTACAAGATATTGTGTCACGCGAAAGAATATGTGTAGACTTTTCCCCACAATTATGTAGAAGGCTCAAACATACAAGTTTATAAATCATCAACAGTTTACCAGTGATGAAAACTGTTGTATTTGTCACTCACGAGTATTTTTACTACTGTACCAACAATAAGCATCATCATTAAGTGATTGTCGTAAGTCAATCATTTACCAAATGAAATATTAGCTGTTTATAAGTATGTCCGACATGTCAACACCCTATTTACGCACGTTGTTAGTCAACATATTTCAATTACACCCAATACCCATTTGGGAAGGCATTCAACGCTGCTTACGTGTTCTCGTAATATTGTCACCTTTGAAGTCATAACAAACGCTGAGAAAAACTCTTACATGTGTCAACTCCAGTTAGTTTTAATTTCATTTTGAAATGACAATACGCGACGTCTTTCGGCAGTGATTAAATTATATATTGCTATAGTTGAGAATAACGTTAACGTTATCTATAGTTTTGTTTAATTGATCATTTGTGTATACCAAGGGGAAAATATCGAATTTCAACATTAACAAAAAACTATTAAAAGGTCACCATTCATATTTAAAAAAAAGTCAACATTCACATTCTAGGTTCATTTCATCGCTAGTCGTACTTCGCCGCTGGAAGTCAAAATCTGCCGCGTCCTAATTCGGAGTGCAATATGCCTACGTTGAATGTTTTGAATGCATTAAACGTACGTTTATGTTAACTCTATTATTACAGAATTAACGCAATTTCTTTGAGCTCGCTGTTGGCAAGTACTTGTAAAAACATCAGTATACGCAATGTATAACTGGTCAAGTTTGCAGCGAGCCTTATATCAGAATACTAAGCACATCGGAATACAAAGCACATCGGAATACAAAGCACATCGAAGTGGCATTTGTAAGGTTGTATCAAAGTCACGAATCGAGTTTTAGCAATGTTTAAAGGCCCTGTAACATTGTGGCGAATTTGAGCTTCGAGTTCTGTACGAGTTCTGGCGAGTTATAAGTCGCCGTAAAGTGGACGAGTTGGTCGCAAAATTGTTTCAAGGCGACATGAGTTCGAGTTCTCTTTATCCTTGACACGACATTAACACGACACAAGTACGATACTCACATGTTATCACGAGTTCAGCCGAGATATGCGTACGATACCATTTTCGACAATCGAAGACTTGTCCTCGAGAATGTACGAGTGTGGACGAGTTAGTACGATTTGTGATGATATGAATACGAGTTTATGGCGACATTTTACGATAAACGGACAAGCAGATCTCGTAGGAAAGTCTCCCAAACTCGCAGCAAACTGTTTAATCCAAATGTATTAAGTTAAACATGCCAAGTATATGATTTTATTTCACTACATGTACTCCTATCAGTAAATATAAAGATTGCACAATGATCGATATAAGTTCGTCTGTGATGATGCATGATCTGCATTAAAAAAAAACATGTTTTACAAATTTTAGGAATATAAACCAAAACCTAAGGCACATTTTTACGATTATTATATCGTAAGGGTAAAACAATCGATACCAGACAATACCTCTAACAATAAAATGCCATATATTTGTGTTTTATTTTTATCTTGAGAATATTTTATATTTCAAAATGGTTTAAATTTCTCTTATCCAAAACATGACTATTGAACACAATATAAGTGCTTTCATTTTGCATTTAACTTATGAACAAGTTCATAAATGAATGTTCCTACTTAAATGAACTGTTCATTGATATTTGTTAAACTTTAAACACTTTCGGTATTAGGAGATATCTTATGTTAGGTCTGTTTATCTCATGGTTCATTATTTTATACATTTATTACCTCAAAGTATCATTGTCAAAGCAAACATACTTATTTGTATATCTATACGTTCGCGAAAATTATGCGCTCGCACCAAAATAACCAAAATTTAAAAAAAAATGGGTGCTCGCTCGCTCCAAAAAATTTCGAAAAAAATCCTATGACAAAGTATTGAATTTGGTGGTGACCTTAAAGTGATGGTGGTTGCTTTTAAAACGGAATGACCATTCAGACCATTTTACTTTAACCTGTTTTTATTAATTGTTACAGTATTTTTTATATATTCCATTCAGGATTGTGTAGCCATTTCTCTCAAACCATAAAATGTTAGGTTACATTTTGTGTACATGTCTGACAGACATACATTTGAAGTAAAGATGCACGCAATTTACAAATATTCTGCCACGTGCTGTATGTCTCATTGATTGAGATCAATTGGAGTCATACTTGTACATATGTTGTCTCTAAATTTCGATGTAATCAATCCACTTCTCGTAACATATGAATGGGGAAAAGTAAAAAAAAAACTGTTGTACTACCTGTATGTTAATTTGAATTATGTAAAATTACTTGGTATATATATATAGTTGACCATTGTTAAATAAATATGAACTGTTCGATGATAATAAAATGCATACTTCTCTAGTTGAATTATGTTTTATTACGCTGTGATAACATGCATAATGAAACATGTATAAAAAATAAGCAACGTATCCAAATGTGTACTTACTTTAATCTTAATGACGATGTTGTTCTAATAATAGTTTCGATCTATTCTAGAGAAAATGTAAATGCTGCTGCTATTGTTCTTTGTACCACGACGTTTTGATTGCATGTTAACTCCCATGTGATATTTCATTCAACGCATTTCATTGGTTGTACAAGTCCTTAGGGACATTAATTCATCTCGCTTGTCACCAAATTAAAATTTTTATTAAATGCAGATTTATAATACACATGGGAATATGTATCTGCATTTAACTTTTATTAAGGCAAATACACGCACTGATCTGGATTTATATAGTGGCAATATCGGAAATAAAGTCTAAATCACATTTCATAAGAAAGTGTGTAATTATCACGTGCTACTGTGAAAGTTTGTTTGCGTGTTACAATCCATCCTTAATCCTCAACATATAAAACTGAGCAAAACATGGTATATTTTAATTATTTGTCATATCGTATAGTTATGCCGACTAACCATTGTGAGCAATCGTTTTGCTACTGTCAAAACAATATAATTTTATAGTATTTTGCTTTGAGAACCGTGTCTGCTGATATCGATATGCTATGATGACGAAGGTTTTTTTATGCTATAATGTTATATAAGTTGATCGTTGTATTTTTACTCGTGCTAACTGATATAAAACGTGCATTATCACTGATATTGTGTGTAATGTTGTAAAGTTAATAGATAATATATAATATCCATTAACACTCTTATAATCAGTCAATCCGTCGTGCTCCATTGAATGAAACATACGCACCGGTTCATAAGATGACCTATAAAGGTGTTAGGTATACACCAATGGAACATAAATGATGTTCTTGTGGTGTGTGTGTGTGTGTGTGTGTGTGTGTGTGTGTGTGTGTGTGTGTGTGTGTGTGTGTGTGTGTGTGTGTGTGTGTGTGTGTGTGTGTGTGTGTGTGTGTGTGTGTGTGTGTGTGTGTGTGTGTGTGTGTGTGTGTGTGTGTGTGTGTGTGTGTGTGTGTGTGTGTGTGTGTGTGTGTGTGTGTGTGTGTGTGTGTGTGTGTGTGTGTGTGTGTGTGTGTGTGTGTGTGTGTGTGTGTGTGTGTGTGTGTGTGTGTGTGTGTGTGTGTGTGTGTGTGTGTTGTGTTTGTTTGTTTGGATTGTTCGCCGAATTCAACAGTATTTCAGTCATATAACGGCGGTCAGTTAACCTACTCACACTTTTCATGGGTACGCTGGTTTACCAGTACTAAGTGCATATACTTATGCCAGTAACTGACAACTGCCCTACTTGAATCAGAGGTAGGGGGAGATGGCCGTGGAAATAATTTCATGACCGCATTGGTCATGTTATGTGGCCGGGTTGGGAATCAAACCCGCGATACTCGGATTTGTAGTCCAGCGCTCTACCAACTGAGCTAGCCGGCCCGGCGTGTGTGTGTGTGGGTGTGTGTTTATCAAGCAGAAGCACACATATTTTCCCAGTTAACGACATGCATGGATTTATGCTTTTAGGAACGGTATTGGATTTCTGCACCTATGTTATATAGAACCTAAACTAGAAAGTGATATAAGACAGCGTCTGTAACCCACTGTTACACGTGCGATGACAAATCATGGCTTTGGTTTTGGAGACGCGACTTTTTTTCACTTATACAAATTCGTCTGATTTGTACAGAAATATACCGACTCGAAGACAATTTTCTTCCATGTGTGTTCCTCCCCAGATATTGCTAGATTCTTATTGTTCAGTCATTGCTTGGCGTGTCCATCAGAATTACCACATGAGCGGTGGTCAACTACGTAAGCAGTTAATCAGGAGAGAAATGCAGATTTCACCCAGTTAATTGTAAGTTCGGTTGTTCTTTTGTGGACATGTTGATTAACATTAATTGGATCGTTGTTGCATTTTGCAGCATTTTGTGCTGTTTAATGTCAATAGTTAAGACAACATCGTTTTTGTTTTTGCTTCTTTGATGTGTTTTGTTTGTAGAAAAACAAGTGTTTTTCTATATCACAGAGTATAGCAATGTAGATACGAAATATTGTGAGACATGTTTTTGTGAAATTACCGTCTGTGGTATATATTTTCATAACATTAACATGCTATTTTTTTCGATAATCAAATAACGCTCTAAGCACGACATGGGCGTTGTGTTGTATTAAGTACTGTATACATCATCACCTAAACATTTAAATAGTTCAGTTGATATTTAAATTCCCGAATGTATCACACGCAGAGTTTGATATGAACACACTGACTAATATGTATTAATTTCCTTCAGTATGTGTACTATTGAATATTAACCAGATCAAAGTGTATATGTTATAAAGAACACAAATTACTGTTGATAGACACGTCAGATTGCGCAACGATTCTCCAGCTATGCGTATGTATGTCTGCTTGTCTGTAACATGTGAATGTGTGAAAATCTCAAATTGTATTTATTTTAAAAGTTATTAGCATGTGTCACATTTAACACAGCAGATCTTCAACATTATTTTTCTCGGCTTTGTTATAGCGGTTATTTAAACAGTGTTATGGGATGATATTGAACAGTGTCAGTACAATTCATATTACAAGCATATTACAAATTTAAAATGAGTAGTTTCAATGTCATCGGGATGAAAACAAGAACCTCTTTCCTCATAAATATCGTCAGAACTGCTGAAATTCTAAATTTTAATTGCATTTCTTCAAGCTGTAGCTTCCGTAAATATTGTGTAAAATGCAAATGAGACTGATGGTTTCCGTAATAAAGTATCAACATTATTGTCCGGAATGAAATAGAAATATCAACAATTTCAACCACATCATCGCGAAATAAATATTACTTTTCGAATGTTGAGTTATTTTCAATTAAATGTGTGAAATAAATGCTTATATGTCTTTAAAGATGAAAGTAAAAATGTAGTTTGAAGAAACACAAGGTACTCTGACATGGGGAATACCTTCAAATGACGTCATTGTTGGGAAGTTCTGTTTACATTTAAGCATGACATTTTCGCGATATTTCTGGTGTATTTCCTTACACTTAAGTTAAAATAGTTATAAATAAACGTCCAAGGATTATTAGTATAATTGAACATAATTATTCGTATATAAAAACATATCTGCGTAAAGGAGATACGTGCTCCTTGCTGTGAAATAACATTCATTCACCCCAAAAACTTGGAAAAATAGTCAGTCGAGATGGGTGGAGAGCGGGACGTCGGGTGATCGAGTTTGGTGTTCTGTTGAATAATTTAAAATACTGTTAATTGTGTAAACTTGGGCCTGTTCCACTGTGGAATTTGATCTACCGCTGTAAAAAAACATCTGAAAATTATGTATCGGCGAAATGATGAGAATGGTCTAAGAGACACCTTTTTATCCAAAAACAGTGACATTTTACCAATAGTCACAAGCGTCAAGAAGAGTCTTGATGAAGTTATCACACAGATTTGCCAGATTTTCAAACCTGTTAACCCAATGTAATGAAAATGTCCATCGAATTTTTTGAAACACACACTTAAAAAAAATGTCTATTATTTTTCTGAATTTGGTACCCAAGGATATGTGAACCTCAGCTAGTTACATTTGTATTTAAAATGATTACACATAACACTATTTCTTTAACATTAATGCAAAACTAATTTATTTAATATCGATACTGCTAATAGATTATAATTATAAGAGAAAAAAGAATTTAACATAGAAGGAAAATATTTGCTTTTTACTTGTCTTCTTTTCTTTCTTTTTTATAACATAGGGTTGCTTCAGCCCAAATGGTTATACCTTGAGATTTTTGTAGTGAACCTATGTCAAATTATACCCTTTTCCTCTCAGATAAGGTTATATTATATTTTGGTATTACTGGTTTGACATACTATGAAATAAAAGTTTAAAAAAATACAATAATTGGTGTTTGGCGTATTTTTACTGTAATGAAATCTGTTGTTTTTACCGTATGCTTAGCCAAATTTAATGTAATAAGTATTGTTGGTCAACTTTAGTACTTATGTTTGTTATACTTTTTCATAAGATACATGTTAACGTATAAATTAAAGCTATTCGGGAATAAATAAAATACATTTTGACAATGTGTCAGTCATTTTTGTAAGTGTACCCCATCAGAATTTTAGGTTGAAGTAGAAAAATGAGGGGTTATAAGAAAAATCGCATTTTTGTCAAAACGTGTGGTTAGATTTTGTTTATATTTCACTGTTTAGTCTCACAATAGATGTAATTATCAAAGATAAGAAGAAAATCAAGGTCTGAAAAAAAGTGGCATTAGGGTCTTTCGACCTTAAAAGAATATACACATTATAATATTAGTTAAGTGTTTAGTTTGTTCAACGTTAAACTTTGACCAGCGGTCATTACTGTCAGTTTGTCGATTATCCGTTTATGTAATCATCTTCGGCGGTGTCTCCTTCAATGTATTTGGGCTATGGAAAAGTATTATCGGAACATTTCCATAAATACAGGGAAGTGTACGCGATGCATTTGTCATGTAATAACTGCATACATGTGTACAACTAGCAGCGAATGTGCACAGTAGTTGAGACGCGATTATATATTGTCAGATAAATATTAGAAATAACTTTGATATATTACATTAACGAAGGATGAACTGCAGATGATTGGACAATATCCTACTATAAATAAATATACTTACATGCACGGCGTCAAGCAGCAATATACGCGTTTATTAAAATGCAATTAAGTAAACCTTACTAAAAATTAGTGCATTTAAAACCGTTAATATTAGCACAAGGCCACACAGACTTATAATTTCATCATAACAAGGAAACACGAACACCAGCTTTTACATGAAAGTTTGTAATAAACTTTCGCTTGAAGAAACACATTGAACTGTTCAACCATCATTCACCACATGCTCTTTAAAACATATTGACGTTGGGCCTCCCATAAAGAATACAGAACATGTAAATAGAACTAAAGTCATAAATCCAACACCTTAGTTGTCTACAAAATCCAATAATTTTTGCTGCAGACATGACAGAACAGCTATCGATATTAATTGTTCCTTCCTCCAAAATAGTTTCATTTTCTTGAGGTTTATATTTTGCTCTAGCCAAGTATCAGGACTGTGTGTATGATGACGATGATGGTTTCACCTACAGAACCGTGTGTTGTGAATTGAATTTCCTCGTATGATACTGAACGAATATATTAGTTACCATTTTTAGTTTCAACCATATAATAGAAGGATGTGAAAAATAAAGAGAAGTCATAGTGAGCAATAGTTTGCAACTATTCTATACATTGACACTTCTTCGATGAGATACGTATGTGCTAGTATAAATGAAGTTTACCATCATCAGAAATCCACGTATAATTATATAAATAGTTAGGTAGAAGGTGACATTAAAAACCTCGAAATAATAGTACACTTATATCGAATAAATAATACACTTATATCGCATGCATATATTTTGTATTTGTTTCGAAATGAAATGACTAAAAGTGCAATACACAATGATTACCAAACTGGACGACATTCACCGGAACTTTTAGCGCTGTTCGATGTTCAGGAATAGAAATTAATTGACAAAACAATTATTACCAAACTTGATAACAGACCCTTGAACTTTAAGCGCCGTTCGATGTTCATGAATACGACAATTACTGGGGTATTTTTGCCTAAAATTGAAAATTCAAACACATCCATGGTTACTTCTCGGGCTGCACTGGTACTGCAATTTGACGAGATGGTACTTTCAGATTTCGTCTGAACAAAATGAATATTAACAATAAACTCGGAACATTTATTACAGCCTGGTAACTATTTCTCCTAATTTTTAGGATACATTTCGTTTTTATTAAGTACTGCATTGTGAAATGCTAAAATTAGTGGCGAGATCTGGAAAGGTATTTTTATTAAAGTTCTTCCTTCTTGACATTCACTGTACGAATGCCGAATTGTGGATTTGCATAAGTATCATTGCGATACTGTATCATTGGACAAAATAAAAATCGCAGAAAGAGACATGTTCAGAGCTGCTAGTAAAATTGGTTTCGTGACTGTTTTGCCAAGTCGCATATTCGCACGCGGATTGTCGGTGGCAGGGCAAAGTTTGACAGCCGGTGTTAGTGTTGTTCCTTCTGAAAAGCCTGGTACCTAACATGAGGACGTTTATATTTAGTAAAACATGAAGTGAATCCATTCACCGTGCTTGACATCAGGAAAACATTTGCTCCCAACGTGTTTGAAGTCTATAGCGTAAAATGGTGTTAATTTTTAATGTAATATTAATTGAATGTAATTAAACGAAGTATGCTATTGGTGGAGTAATGATTTAATTATTTTCAAGTGAAATTCCACTGGATAAACCGCCATTGTATTGCTTTCAATTATCTATGAATTATGAATTGTCGCTTATTTGTTTACCTTTACACTCAATGAATTGCATGTTTCATTAACATTGACGTACTGTTGGCGCGATGTGTGATTTATATCACACGTCAAACTCAATAAGCCTACGAACCACGTTATTTTCGCACCACTGAACGTATTCGAGAACAGTGAGATTAACTGCACTGTAAACCATTATGAGTTATACTGTCTTTGGCATTTACATTCAAAGTAAGTATATAATTCCATTATTTCGGAAAATTGTAGACAATTGTGATATTGTTATCAGACAAAAAGCATGGTATTTTTTGGCATGTTGATATTTTCTGTCTTAGCATTGTCATTTCGTTCAGTCTGGAATGATTACTCAGAAAATGTTCGTTAAACCTTAGACTTGAACGATCACTAAACAGCATGCCAATTCTCCGAAATAATTGTGTTGTTTGTGAGTAAGCACGTATTAAAAAGACCCCCGCTAATTTGCCTGGTGTCGATTTTCTATCGGAAAAATTATTACGATTTTAAGCCATTCCTATGTATATAATGTATAATTCAGCCTTAGTTCGCTTAGTTGCAATGGGGAAGCTGTTTTGCTCACGTTCTTTAAGATATGTTAGCTAACAGCAGTGTTACTCTTTATCGTCCCATGTATTAAAGATTTCTACTTTAAAAGTATGCATTTTTAATTATTTATCGTTTTGTAAGAGTACCAAGAACCAGGTACTGCATGGATGCATTCCATTGGCGTATACATAAATATAGCGGGACTAAATTCTGATCGTAATTGTTTACATAAGTCTTGTGGTAGTATAATGGCGTTATATAACAATACCTTCATATATCATGCCATTTTCTATGTTGTTTATTTTTCTACAGCCTAACATGCATGTAAAATGGCTTGGCCGAGGACCAATGCTGGTAAAGTAACACAAATGATAAACAATGCATATTTTCAAGTACACATTTTGTCGTGTTAAATCAGTGTTCCATACCGTTTGATATATCGCTTGGTACCCTTGGCAAATACCAAAACAGTCGCACGAAGACAACAGTTTTAACAAATACTCAATGTCCAAAATCTGAACCATAAGAAACATTGTCTAAAGCATATATGTACAGACTGCGTGTGTCAAATATTTGCAACGAATGAGGCTGTATACGAATGTTCACATTCTGTTACATTATAGTGTATTCTTTATGGTACAAATGCGTTCTCATTATCCTTTATATATAAATATTTAATCAAATGTTGTTTACTTTTTTAAGTGTTAAAATTACACACAATATTTTTGATAAAACGTTACATATATTTTACTTGATAACGTTTTTTAACCGATTTAATGTATGACATTTTATATGTAAAGTCTAAACCATACTTACTAAACAATAAACATCGACATTGTTCTTTCTTATAAAGATACAACAACAACAAGATAATGTGACTGATGAATATCGACCTTGAAATGACAATTAATGTTTGAAGCGTAAATTGGACAAACACGATGTGTTATTTGTTTCTTGCAACCATATCATTTCCTTACAATTAACTCTCCGAATCAACGCGTCATGCAAATAATATGTGCATATTTGTGTGGTTTAAATAAATAGAAACAATCTACAACAAATGCAAACCTAATACATATATTTATGACTAACCGTTAGCCATTTAACTTATAATAGAAAGGATTTCAATGCTATCTGTTATAATAGAAATAGTAAAAACTCCTTTTGATTGAAATTATATCCCTATCATTGACAATAACATTCGGTTGTAACCACCGATATGGAGGGGTTAACGTTACACGCTGAGTGTGTAAATATAAGCGATGTTATTTTAATTTTCTAAGAACGTTCAAAATATAAAAACGTGTGCATTGAAAAAAAGTACTGAGACACATTGCCATCACACCTTGTTGTTCTGGCCTGTTGTGTATTCATTATTTCCACAACTCGCTTGTTTCTCACTTTGTATTAGACCTCTGCAAAGGTCATATGTTGTTAAAATAACAAACATCCTAAGTCATCTATCAGCTGGTGACAAAATCTAATTTGCTAAACAGTAAACTGTACAACATGTCTTAACACGGTTTGACAGATTGGTTGTAAACCTCTACAAATAACGACCAAGTCGCCAACAAACTTCGAAATAATGTGTTGACATAGTAGTATTGCAGAACAAAGGCAGCTAAATGTAAAGACTATGCGTTCAACAATTACTAATGTTAAAAACTAGAACATATAATCTGAACATGAAATAGTAATAAGCGTATGTAGACCGAATGGGTTTTGGACTTTGTAATGCCCCTAGTACCTTTCAGCGACTTATGGAACGCTGTATGGGGGACTCTGGTCTATTCTAAAACGTTTGATGAGCATGTTGAACGACTCCAGTCGGTATTTTCTCGTCTTGCTGAAAATGGTTTAAAACTTAAACCTGCCAAATGTGAGCTGTTTATGCCCTCTGTTGTTTACTTAGGCCATGTGATCAGTGAAGACGGTATCTCCACTGATCTCCTAAGCGTATGTAGACGGTAAATACATGTACATTTTAGATACGGTGTAAGATTCGGTTGCTACTATTGCTTATGTCGATAGTTGTTAAGACCACATGTACGCATATAAAAGTCCAGGACACTAGTCTTTTATTAATTTAATGTCATTCGGTTGGTAACATTTACACAGCCTTAAGATGCATTTATTGCGTGTAATATTGTGCAATTTAATAATGCCCTGCCTAACATGCATTGTAGATGAAACTGATATTGTTGTTCTACAATTGCAGGCGCATACTATTTAGCATGCTTTTTTATTAAATATTATTACAAGCATTCAAAAACTAATTATTCCGCAAGTACTTTTTTCTGATCTGATTTTGATTTTTCATTATTCTCTTGAGACAATGTTTTGCTCAAAAACGAAAAAATGAAACGATATTGATATCCATGCCGAAATTTCTTAAAACAACCATTTGTTTATAGCGTGCATCTAATACGCACTTGGTGCGACATGTTGTGAAAACGAAAGCAAATATAAATTTCAGATGATATTCGCACATAGTATTTAAAATAAATAACCAACATGCGAATTTGAACCGAAGTTGAGACGCAATAAAATTGTTAGAGAAATACAATAAAATTTATAACGATACAAGCATACACAGGCGACACGATATACGGGCTCGTTGGAATACAATTTGCTATTATAGCACGTTTAAACCCCATTCGAAATTAAATCTATTTAAACACGTTCATATTGGCCACAATGCCACAGTGACTACTAAGTGACTCATAAGCAGGACAATTGAACAAGAATTTTCACTTGAAAGTTTGCAGTAAACCTTCGCATGAGCAAAAAATTGCAATGTTCAACGATCGGTCACCACATGCCCTTTAACTTCACTGGGAGTTTAGATAGAATTCAAGCTATAAAATCCAACCTTATAGAGGTCTGAAAAGTCCACCAATATTCGCTGCAAGCATGACAAAACAATGTATGAATATTAGTTACGTTATTTGAACGAATATAATAATATAAATAGTTATCCGCCATTAAATGGAATTTAATTTAAAAAAATATAACACAGTGAACAATAAACAAGCTGTGATTTAGTGATATGTGTCTATGATGTTACTAAAATACTGCCGACACTAGAATAAATAGTACGCAAATATTGTCTTGTAATATTTGTTAATACATTGTGTTTCAAAATGAAATGGCTAAAGGTGCGAACACCATTCAGTACGGAACTTGTTTTCACACCCTTGAACTTTTAGCGAAACTCGATGTAAAGGAATCGTGCAATTACTGAAGTATGTTTGCCAAAAATTGATCATTATCGCTTTCACATGCATTGTTGTTTCCCGTGCTGCACTAGTAATAACACTTGAGACGACACTTTCCGATTTCGTCTGAACAAAATGCATATGCATACAATAAATCTAAGAACATGTATTACATCTTGGTAACATTTGCTCTTAATTGGAAGGATGAATTTATTAATCATTATCGTTTTGCAACATACCGTGGTTACCACCAGAGCTGTTTGCACCAAATGTTCATTATCGCTTCCCAACCCTTAGATGGTTATTTTTCGGGATGCACTCAAAAAGTCCACTTGATTCGAGCGATTGCAATATGGTTAAAAAATATACATATTTACAATTTTCACAATGAATCATTAATTTGAGATTTGGAGTATTTATATGTTTTTAAAACTCGAAACCATATTTTGTCCATGCAGGTAGCTGTAATACTTGCGTTGTTTCGTTTAGTTTTCGCTCTTTTTAATAACACATCATTCACAATAAATATCAACTTAATTCAAATTGCTATAACACCGCTGTAAGCGAAATTAAGAAATTTCGGACTTATATTTATTTACAAAATATTCAATCCAAACACCACAAAGTGATATCATGAAAACACAATTGCTTCAAATAATACAGTATAAAGATTATTACATAAAATGTTATTAAACGTGAATGAAATATTAACTAAATTGTAATAAAAGTAAGTATGTGTCTTTGGAGTAATTACTTAATTATTTTTTAAGTGAAATCCCATCGTATGGAACAGCCCGTGAATCAAATTCAAGTATCTATTAAGTATCAATTAGTTTTAACATTATCACATAATCTCTTACATTTGTAGTTTTATTGAAGGAATGTATGACTATTACATTCTTGCACTTATTGCATGACGTTAGTTTTATTTAAGTATTACGCATTGTTAACGTAATTAGTGCCTGAACAACACTTCAAAATCCATTTTCACCAACAAGCCCACAAAACGCATGTGTTTTCAAAGTGTTATTTTCGCACCACTGAATGAATTCGAGAACAGTGACATTAGCTGCATTGTAAATCATTTTACACTACACTGCCTTTGGCATTTACAATTCGTAATGTTCATAAATAACATTAGTTTGAACCAATTAACACAGCAGTGTCATTTCAGGTTGTTTGTGATTTGACTTTTGTAATTTCCTGCGTCCGTAGTCGTTACTCAGAATTTATTTTTTTTAAATGTGTACTTGTATATTCCAATACAATATGTCACCCATAAATGTTGGCTATACTTGTACACATATTCTACAATCTCATTAAAATCAAATCCTAACATTCATTTGTTAGGATCTGAAGACCTTGTAAAACAGGTCACGTTAAAATGATCTTGCGAACAAGAAAACATCAGCCCTGCTGCGCCCAATGAAATTGCCTTTTGCACAGCAATGTTTGGCCACGGTTTTTGAAAAGTGATGCATTTCCAGCTGATCCCCGGGAATAAATCATTTACAGTTAATTTTCACGGGGATAACAAAGGATATAGTGGTACCGTAGGCGAGTAAGTTCCAAAAGTAACATCCAAAGTTCACGTTAATTTTGTGTATAGTATTTGTGGTTTATAGATGAAGTTATACTGCAAGATTTTGAAGATAACAGTTTGATTGGCTCCTATAAATGTCATCTGAACGTTACCCTTAGTGAAAATTCATCAGATCCAGTCAGCGGATTATATAGTAGCGTCAGACTGGAGATGATTTTAATGCGATTGACATATTTTAGTACCAAGTGAGATTTGATAACGTCCTTATTTAATATTTACACCAGTGTTCTTCGCGAATGGATATCTTCGTTATGAATAAATAACTCATCTCGAACTATGATCACCACTATTTAGAGATTTGTTCGCTCGCGCAAATACTACAGTTTTACCTGGTTTATTTGGCAAATCGGCATGAGCAATGCCTTTGGCCATTTACAAAACACATCATGAAATATGGCCATTAGCAACATTACAAGTTCAAAATACATAATTCCAATTATACAAAGCAGGCTTTATAAAAAATATTGTACAAAAACATATCTATCTATAAAGTGGATTTATTAACTTATTTTATAAGTAGCTTAAGAAGCAACACTATCTTGGGTTTGGGAACGTCGTAACATCTCAAAGTACGTCAATTTTGAAAGTCGTCTTAACAAACCAATTTTTTCTGATGACATGAGATTAACAAATTTATTAATAGTACTAAAAGCATTTGAAATTTTATATGTTTGCCTTAAGTCATGATACAAGGGACAGCAGAGTACAAAGTGGAATTCTGACTCAACAACATTGTAATTGCATAGTTTACATAGTCTATTAATTCTATCCACATTCTTGTATCTTCCTGTTTCAATCTTAAGACAATGTGAACATAATCGTAACCTAGTCAATGCAATTCTATATTTATCCTATTCAAAACAGTTTTGAATTTTTTATTTTTTATTTTTTAACAAGACAACGGAAATACATTTTCCAATAACTGCACAGCAAGAAATTATTTTCAATTCCAATGCATTGGCGGGAAATAATTCCGACTGTATAAACTGTGTGCGTCAAATAAATGTACTTTCAAGGAATTTGGTTACATAAGCACATACTGTCACTGTATTTTGTATTATTTGTTAAATAAATTTAACCAAACATTAATACCAAACATGGACGCATATTGATATTTGACAGTTCAGAGCAAATGATATAGTTCTGAATTGAGCACTGGTCGTTCAAAGGATATACTGACTTCCAAATCAGTGTCCAAACAAATTAAAGGATGGAAGGATACTTCCAAAATCAAGGAAGGATACTATCAAATTTAGTACATTTATACGAATCCGATAGCAAGTAATTTTATACATGTCTTCTATTTGTCAAATGTTGGAGTCTAATAACGAACTTTACTTCTGGCTGGTAACTAAAAGTGTATTCTTTACTTAACAGGTCTTATTTCTAAAAATGTGAGTTCCATTCATATGTGACGTGTTAAATAAACTTATAGTTGTATACATGTGCTCAGTACATATTTTACGAAAATACCTTATTTATAGAAGAATGTCGCCTATACCACTTAATCTAATCATCAAGCATTATATAAACAGCGGTCAGGCCACAGACGTAACGAATTATATGGTAAGAGGAATCGTCAGCAAAATTTGGCTTGTTCTGCACATATACGTATATACACACGAAGGTAAAAAGTTCCTCATTAAGCGATCGCAACATGCTTTAAAGATATCTAATGGTATACAGTTTATATATCTTTTAACAAGCGTGCTCGTTTAATATTCCATGTCGCATTCAAGCACGGGGTCAATCAACCGAGTTGAAACTTTACAATGGGTCATTAAAAAAGAAGTTTTATTACGCGAAATACATTGAGCGAACGTTCACAAGTCAGTTTTTGAGCGGTGTGTTCACAATAATCAGCGTGCGTTTGCCTTTGCGAAATAAAACCCCGTTCTATAAATCTTGCGTTGTTTCTTGATCAGGGGAAACAACTAAACTGCGCATTCTAATGTCGTCATATTGATGACTGTGGTAATGATTTTTAAGGATAAAAGGATTTATTAAATAATTTATGTTAATGTTTTTATTTACCAAATAAATGCAGGAATCATTGAATTGATATAATAGCAAGTAATTGTGGAATAATGTATATGTTGAGCAATTTTAAGTCAAAACGTACTCTTATTCTGCATAATATAACACACGCTGCACTGCAATCTTGAATCTAATCTCCTTCAAGTGTAGATTTGTTTAAATGCAGACTGACAGATGGGCAGCTTTACTTAACAAATAATGAATAGTTGTTCAAAGCTCTCTGTCTGGGAAGTCCAACATTAGCAATCTTTGAGTAAGAAAATGTCGCATAGCAATATTCGAAGTATCTTCACAAAGCTCACACAGTTTGTACATCGTGACATGCAAATTTGGAATCATGACTGTTTTTCTGAACATCCCAAGATACTATAAATGACTACGACACACCTATTGCTTTTTACAAATTGATGGTTTATTTCGTTAAGGAAATGGAGGCAGGTGTAAGCTCTGTAACATGCACAAAAGGTACGGTCGAAACGTCTGTACTGACACTTTAAATAAAAACAAAAACTTTTAGCAAGCATTCAATATTGAAAATAGAAATAGCAACAACTACTTTCACTGGAATCTTATCCTATATTTGGCATGAACACGTGTTTTGGTTCCCATAATTGAAAACAAAGGTTAACGTGGGTTATAACTGCGTGAATCGTAAAAGTAAGTTTCTGAATATGTATATTGTTATAGCTCCTTGTTATTGATTGTGTCGTTTATTCAGTATGTCCACCATTTGCTTGTTTCTTGCTTTGTCTCAGACCTCTGCAAAGGTCATATGTTGTTAGAGTAACACACATTCTAATTCATCTATCAGTTGGTGACAAAATCTAATTTGCCGAACAAGTGAACTGTACACCGTTTCTTAATGCGGTTTGACAGATTGGGATGAATCCTCTACAAATAATGAGCAAGTCGCCTGCAAACTTCGATATAAAACGTCGACGAGGTAGTGTTCCCCAATAAACGCAGCTCTATGAAATGCTTCATACGTTCTACAATGGTCCATTCAAATTATACAAAATATTTTGTCTTTTATATTTTTGCATTAAATTGCATATAACTAAAAATAGGTTGAAAGAAAACACGTGTATATACAATGATATACTATATTACAAATAACTTATTTCTAAATGTGTGTCATGTTTATTCGTGATAACATTTGTTGTCATCTGCATTCGCATAAAAGTGAGCATGTTTGGATTACTTATTTAAGTATTTGTTCATAATTGAAGAAACAAAAAGAAACAATAAAATCACCCTATCTAAGATAAAGCAAAACACGACATGTCGAAATATGAACAGAATCATTTAGACATTGTATTCTGCTGAGACACCGCTCCGCTCTAAAATTGCAACGAAATGCCAGAAATATTAATTGTCTGACATTGATTATTTTCATAAAGTGCATCCTAAACGCATTTTTTTGTCATATATTTGTGAGCGTGAAATTATATGCTGCACGCACATAAATAATATTCTGTAAATGAATTGAAAAAATTCAAATGTCCCGGTCGCTGAAATGTCGCTTAATGAACGAAATAGCAAAAATGAACAAACAGGCATTTATCATTTCTTAAAATAGCTAGTTTCATTTAACATTTCATCCAAATTCATTGAACATTTATTTAGATTGGGGTATGAACTATTGACGATTATGTCGAATACGTACGGGCGAATAAAATGTAAATTATTTTATACAATGCATACTAGTAAAACTATTATTATTATTATTATTATTATTGTTGTTATTATTGTTGTTGTTTTTGTTGTTGTTGTTGTTAAAACTAGTTGAACATCAGACATACTGTCATCCGAACATACATTAACGATTTATTTTAAACATAAGTATAACAAGTTTGAATGTGTAAAGAATTATGTAAATTTATAACGGTTACTTTCCTCTTCAAACGTCTTTGTCACTCCGTAATGAACAATGTCATCCAGTAAGAGAAAAAGAAAGAGAGAGAGATTTGTCCTACCCGAAGAACGACAATGCTTATGAAAACAGTATCTATGAATGTAAGCTACTTAATAAAGAGCCTTAAGATAATAACAATCGATGTTACTGTACTACTGTCTATCAAACAATTTAAATACGCGACAAAATTAATCACAGTCGTAAACTTCGTCTTCCTTCAAGTATCATGCTCCTTGCCTAACACCACATTTAATTTAATCTAAAATAAGCACTGATTGAATTGCTCTACCCGCTATGTTACAACAGGATGACAAAACATTTTGTTCAAACAAATATAACATCAATACCAATGATATAGTTGAGGTATTGACACTGATATATTAGATGAATTTCAATGGGTGCATCGAAAAACTTCAGTACTTTGATAAGTTGATATTCCAAGAAAGTAATCATTGGTATTACATTTAACGAAAATCGTACGAAATTGAATTATATTGTCGACACCGTTATATATATACTGTTAATATTAAATATTTACATTCTATTTCTACGTTGTGTTTTTAAGATATACAGATAACTTCGTTTATTCATCGAAAACCAATTCTGGGCAATATGCATTTTATGTTTAAGGCATACCATTTATCACTTAAATAGTGCAGAAATGGTGTTATCAGCCAGTTCGCGAAAGATAAGAATTATTTTGATGCATAATTAAAATTGAATTATTTCAGAAAGTTAATTATATTCGTTTGAGAAAAACTACGTTTATTTGTTGTTTGAGCAGGATTTTGAAATAGTGTTATGCCTATTTCAACTGCAGAAATCAAAACCACATGTAATAAGATTCTTTGAACAGACTGAACTGGAATAAAACCAACCCGATATAAATGTGTCTTCGCCTAGCAAAGCATTCAAGTGGATGCAATCATTTTAGCAAACCATTCTATATACTTCCTAGTGGATGCAAACGTACAGGCAAATCTTTATATACTTAAGCATTAATACAGTTTAATGTTTTGTGAGAAAATCGGCAGAACAACACATCTTGATTCCTTAAGCCTCAGTCACACATTCCCGATAATGGCTCCCTATAGCTTCCCGACATCGTCACGATACAAATAATAAAAATGTCGGGAACGTCGGGACGCTGTCGGGACGCTGTATGGAGGTGTTGGAACGCTGTCGGTACGCTGTCCTAAGGATCGGAAATTATCGGGATATGTTCGGCGTGATCGGCCAAGCACTCCCGACATTTAAGGTTTTCCCTTAACATTCGGGAGACTCCGCCGTATTTATATAGTCGGGACACTGTCGGCATAGATTCGGCTGTGTCGGTTCAAATTCGGAACGGTGTCGGGACGTTATCGTGATAATGCCCTGTGGAAAGGGATTGATAATGCATTATAAATTATGTAGAAATATCATGTCTGGAGTATTGGGGCAGTCAAAAATTTCCGATTATTGCTCCCGACAGCGTCCCGATAGCGAAACGATACAAATATTCAAACAGTCGGGATTGTCGGAACGATGTCGGGACGCTGTCGGGACACTGTCGGGAATCTGTAAGATCGCATTCGATTAATATTGGTGTATTAAATCAGCAGATTCTAAAAAGTTCCGTGGATTTTCAGCGACACAGATATTTCTTTGAAATGCAGTTTGCGAAATTAATGTTTTTAAACATTATATTAGAGCACACTTTACTGGATAATATCTAGTATATTCACTTACTATATAGCGTTATATGCATCTAGGAAAACGCATTAATTTATATAAAAATGTCTAAAATAAATATTTTTTCTTTAATAAATCCCCTGTTCATCTTACAAGGTTGGCATAAAACATGCATCGAAGAATTAGCACTCACGTTGGGAAGTCGTTAATTTTTATAATAGCTTTAGATGTTATACAATCAACTAATCTAAGTAGCACATTAGTGCACTTACGAAAAAAAATTGGATCAATAATAAGACACTATTTTGCTCTGTAGAGACACTTGGTTATCGATAATAATATCTGATGCCTCAGTCACACATTCCCGATTTTTACTGCCGTTCTTCAGCCGACAGCGTCCCGAATCAAATATGTCAAAAGTCGTGACAATATTTTGAGATTCGGGGCTCGAAATTCAATTTTTTTATAATAAGATAGAATTTGCCCCTACAGCGTCGATACAGCGTTTCGACAGAGTTCCGACAGCGTCCCGATTCTACCGAATTCAACCCGACAGTTTCCCGACAGTTTTCCGACTGCGTCCTGACAGCGTTCCGACATTCCCGACTGTATTATTATTATTGGTATCGTTGTCCTTTCGGGACGCTGCCGGGAGCCATAATCGGGAATTTATGACTTCCGCAATATTCCAGACGTGATATTTTTATTATAATACATTATCTATCCCGTCCACAGGACATTGTCCCGATAACGTCCCGAAACCATCCCGAATTTGAACCGATACAGACGAATCTATCCCGACAAAGACCCGACTATACAAATTCGACTTAATTTCCGGAATGCTTGGTCGATCACGCCGAGCATTTCCCAAAAAATCCCGATTCTTAGGACAGCGCGCCGACAGCGTTCCGACACCTCCAGACAAAGTCCTGACAGAGTCCCGACATTCCCGACTTTTTTATTATATGTATCGTGGCGCTGTCGGGAAATATAGGGAGCTTTAATCGGGAATGTGAGACTGAGGCTTTATCAAATATCGCTTTGAATACAAGTTCGTGACATAGTTATTATACGTACTTATTACAGAAAGGTAATAAACGTCGTGTACAAATAGGATGCCGACCTTGTAATACATTGTTTAAACTGTGTTCTCAGTTTATTAGATCACGTCCGTCAATAGGTGAAATTAAGTGACATAGAAATGGCGTGTGGTGTTTTTTATTTGTGGTTAACAGTTATAATTGACCATGAGTTACTATGTTCAAGACACATGAGGCAACAAAGGGTCTACGTCCACGAAAGATGATCTTTTACTGGGGCTTTACCCCATTTCTGGGCCTTTGCGGACGTTAACGACCTCAAAGGGTATATCATCCATATAATGTACACGAATGAATTGAACAATCTACATATATTACGACGAAGGATTGATCTGTAGTATATACATTCATCTGACAATTATGAAATGAGAGTAATAGTACGATAGTTGAAATCGCTATCGTGGTAAAACAGGAGCTCTAGGGATATCATTAAAGCCGCAGTCCAGAAATATGTTAATAAATACAAAACTTTGCAGAATTCGTTTCTTATGAACATCTTTCCGTTCAAATTACAAAAAAAATGCATTAAAATCGGTAAATTTATAACTTTTTATACTATAGTTATCGGTATGCGATAGCTGGTGATGCCTCTGGAGTAAATCAGCATGTAAATTCGTGCATATTCCGTTCGTACCGAGCGGTTTTGAATTTCGCAGAAATGATTTATTTCGTCCTTTTTTGTCTTAATAACAGCAACACACATTGTTATATTGCGTGACTCTTACCGTTAAATCCATGTCGGAAAAAGACAAGTTTCGAAAACAATATTTTCAGGACAATGCTTTTAAATTGTTGAGTAAATGATGATTATTTCCATAACAATTTCCTTATCTTGTTCATTTTACCATGAAAATACGAAAGCTTATTTGTACGAAATAATTGTCATAATCATCGGAAACACAAGGTTTTATGCTGTGTGTGATTGATTTAAAAATGCTTTGAAAAGTAACTTGACTGCACGTATGTCAGTCGTGGGTACAGACGATTCTATAGACGTTATGTATCTCTGTATGTGTAATCATTTATAATAATATTTATTGATATGCCAAATTAGTGTAATTAAAACAAAACGCGTTATAAAACATATAATAGTATATTGCTGTAAAGCTATTTGAAATTGCCCGTTTTTGTATGTATTTAGAAATTCCATTGTTTATTTGGTTCGACATGTTTTAGCTGTCATCATTGCAACACATCACAAGTATGCGAAAAACGCACAGAGATGACTCTGTTATATCATGTTAGCTTTGGACAACCCTGGTGTACAAAACCTCCATTGACACAAGTTTGTTTCATGTGTGTGTTTTCAAATATCCAACAACATCACAATATTACAAAGTCATTACGCGTCTGGACTTTGAGTAAAGTCGAATAAAGGGCATGTAATAAACTGCTATGGGGTCCGTACGAAATTATTTTACGGCAATGAAACATGGTCTCTAAATATAATTATGAGAACATGCAAGAACTCGAAATTTATTTTTAGAATAATATCAGGATTGTCAAACGGCTTCAATGTCACTGAAAAACTGTCAATTTCCCTATCTATTATTAATATTATAAGGTTATTGTCCTAAATGGTAATAAAAGTAACAAAATAGTTTCATTTTATTCAGTTGTATTCTCTGTAATATTATGATTAATTTAAGGTTACAGTGCGTTAATCATGAAAACGTTCATGCAGTCTTCAGAGACTTTGCATTTGCAGTACACAATGGTGATCCCCCTTTAAATCAGGTTTGTGTTTTGTGGTTGATTCATGTGTTTCGCCTTATTGAGCGATGTTTCGTGGCTGCATACCTGAATTATGGGACCTGTAATACGACCGCTAATAAGGGTTTCTCTACCGTAACGACCGATACAGTTGTGTTCAATGTATTTTATATTGTTACTGTATGGCGTTGCCGCTACAGTAGATTCACAATATTTCGTTATCATGGTTTAAATGAAAATTGATGCTTAACAGTGAATCACTGTTGCATCTTTATCCCTGTGTTTTACTTTTGCATGAATGTTTTACATTTACCTTCACTACAAAATACCGGCTTAACTACGGATCGGCCTCATGCTGGCCAACGACTGAATAACTCGTGGTCACTACAAACTATCTCGCAACTCGTGGGCAAAATGTACAATATCATGAATATCTCAATGCACTTTTATTGCCTTACCTTGTTTTATTATTATTTAACTATTTTATTAGATGACGATATAGTATTTCCGGGAAAAAAAATCATATTTATAACTATTGCTCCACCTAGTAATATTATTTTCTAATATCTAAAGCCAAAGTTATAAAACATAATTGTTTTATAAAAAAAAATTAGCCTTCCAAGCAAATTTAATGTCCGTCAAGTAAGATGAATACATCAATGTTTGTAAGATTTTAAATATGTCTGTAGTACTTAAAAAACACAAATAATATATTATTTTCGTAAGCGATCATAAATCTGAATGTTCGAATTATGTTACAAGTTACAGTATATATTATCTACACAATTAGATTTCGTGATTTCGCTAATTTAAAACATTGTGTTACAATTTATAATTTAAATTCATTACCAATATTCCTGGCCAAAGCTTCTTTGTGTTCTTTACATGAGCATTGCCAAAACGTGTGAATTAAAGCAATATTTTAACGGAACAAAATAAAAGTTACGGTTCTCTATTATCTAGGGAATAGACTCGCGGTAAAGTTACAAGTATTTAATGCAATTTAAGGAAAATACGGGGAAGATGGTACTAGCTTTCTCATTACAAGCGAGAAATTAAAATCCCAAACGTGCTTTCTATTTAATAACAGTTGATTTTTTTTCGGGAAAACAATGTTTGTTTTCTTCTTCACAAATACAAATATCACTATATTTCACATTGTTTTGACTCGAATGATGTGGTATTCATTTGTATTGTTAGTTTTATTTTTGACTAAACAGAAAACGATAGGTAACAAAAGTTTTCTCACACGAATGACTTGGGACTGGATAATTTGTGATTTTTCTTACACAGAGTCTACAAACAGTTTCTAAATATGAGTTGGAATTGTCATTGTTAATAAACAAATCTGATTTTTCGGAGGAAAAGTGAATTACATCTTAGACTAGTTGAAATTATTAGTAAGGCTGTCGGGTTCGTATCGATCAGTTGTTTCTGCAGACTTACTACTTTTAATGATTAATATTTAAGAATAAACATATTATTTCCGTCGTTTACATTCCAACCATATAACGAGATCCATGAATACCAGATGCATACATGCAACTTGTTGCATTGACAACTCTGCCAATTTGTGAGTTGTGCTATTCTTAAGAAAATTATAAAACGATGGTATTACGCATTTAAAGACGTTCGCAACAATTTCTTTCCAAAGACAGATTTCCTTAAAAATTGGTACAAACATGCATCAATGTATCCTAAAACTAAAACTGTTTTAAAAAATAGGGGTCACCGGCCTTTTTCCGGAAATGTTTAATTTTGAATACGGTACCTGTCGAAGCCTTTTTTCAGTTTGTGCTACTTAGAAGGTTGAATAATATAAAGCGTTTATATTCAAACAACGATGGAGATTTGTAAATGCATCTTTTTTAATGGTTTGTTTTTTAATATACAAGTGCAGTTTAATGATAAAACGCGCTTTATCTACAGTTGTTTGGGAAATATTGGGTTTCATAAAGGCTACCGGTGTAGCCTTTTTCTTGTTTCGTTTTAACATACATAAACAACGTATCTATAGAATGGAGATATTTAATGGATCATTTATGAACTAAATTTGTTTAGAAATACATTTCATAAGTGTGTTTTTGATTATTATATATGCTTTATGAATTTTTACTATTAAAAATGTTTGTTTTGAATGGACATAAGAGATGGAACTAGTATATTGTAACCTATATACAATAAAGAAAAGATGAAGCAATAGGAGAAATCAACCCAATTATTTTCTTCTTTGTTGCGAACGTCTTTAAGTAATATTTACGGGACCCAGTGTTCAAAAGTACGAAATCAAGTAGGCGCTTTTAAATCGCTTTCTTTTCAGCGTTTCGTCTCCGCACTTTACTTTTTCCGATGGTAAAAGCTGCACATGAATCAATTCACGTTAATAACATTTTGCTACGATGTATTACAGACGTATCGCTAAAGCAATGAATAGTTGATTTTGTTTTATTAATATTGATCACTTCCACGATGTCTACTTCGTGATTTATTAAAATACACATATTGGAATACAAACGTCAACATTTTTTCTTGCAAAGGATATCGAAAATACTGTTTTCCATTAAGAATAGTGCAAGCACATCAACACTAAAAGCTTTAGACTAGTCGAATACATTGTAACAACATTTTAGTGATGACAATGCCCTTCATGAACGTTTTTATACCGTATATTTTGGCACGTATGTGTGTGTTTGTTTAATTACAATCGTTGCCATCTACCAGCGTCTTGTTCAGCGGTTCCTTACGTGTGCATCAAATAATAACACGTGATACAGTACAATTAAATTATTTTAGGCGTGTCGTGGGAAAACCGGACATAAAGCATGTACGTAAAGTGTCGTCCCGGATTAGCCTGTTCAATCAGCACAGGCTAATCCCGGACGGCACTTTCTGCCCACAGCGGTTTTATGTATAAAAAAGACTTCATTGAAAATGAAAATACGATAAAAGCGGAATGTGCCGTCCTGAATAAGCCTGTGCGTACTGCAGAGGCTGATTCGGGACGACACTTTACGCACATGCATTAGGCTCGGTTTTCCCACGACACGCCTCATATATGTGCATGGCAAAAATTATATCATTGTACATATATTGATATGAACTATTTTGTATCCTAACGATCTATATCTTAAGGTATATTATGTTTCACAATGTTTATATATACATAGCATATGTAATATATAACACTCTAGTTATCCTCCGTAATAGAACGAAACTTACACTTTAAGACGTTCATGTATTTTTGCAGGCATCATAAGTCCTCATATTGAAAGCTGTCTATGTTAGTTCTGTTTACACATGGATGACGTTCCCATGCCCTTTAATTGACAGATATCTGATTATATATTTCTTCTACTGCAAATATTTTCTTTAAAATAAGTCTCTTCAGTTAGAATAGTAATTATGAATCTTTATTTTCAATTTATCAGTTTGTCCTTGAAAGTCAATCGCTATCGGTATGCCAAAGTCAGTTCCTCAAATATATTAGTTTTCTTGCTGTTAGTTTTGTTTTAGAAATTCAGGTCTTGTCGAACTAGTAAAAGCAGGTGGGTGGTAAAGTCAATAAAGTTTTACATTAACATTTAATAAAAAACGTACTCAAAGGCAAGGGGAATTGCAGGAATACCAATTTTGCGACTATAAGAATTTGTTGTTGCGTAATTATGTTTTTTGTTTGTTTGATAGATTACACTTGATATATGACAAACATAATCAAATTTTATTAGCGCTTAACCTAATGAAGTTGCTTACATACTTTAATATTGAGCATCATCAACGTTTGATATTCCTTTGGGTAATATTTTCATTATTAGTACATATATTCTTATTCCGTCTTCAAACCACTCCTGTGAAATGTTGAAGTATTTAATAAATTCCAAATTGACACTGAAGACGCAATTTAAAGTAATTTTATAAAATAAGTTTTTGTCACTGCCTTCAAGGAATGTATGTTATTTAATTTACTAACATAGAGTTTCTATGTTTAATTTAAAAGAATTCAGATTGATCGATTCTATTATTTTTCCAGTAAGTTTGTTATCAGAGTTGTATTACGCTGTGCCATAAGATATGCATTGTTTATCCAAACTCAATTTGTAATATCATATATATTTGTATGTGCACAACGTTTATTGACAGACTGGCAACTACCGAAAAAAATTAACGCAACCATAAAATAACTGCTTTTTATAGTGAGTTTTTTTTTTTCAGTTGATGCAAAGTTAGAGTAGCACATTTATACGCTGCGCAGAATTCGTTTATACAATATACATATTGTAATAGTTTAAGAAAGTAATGTAAACGATTCACAATGCCCTCCGGCATCGCCGTTCTTAAGATTTCATTTATCACACACGCGTTCGTTTCATACTAAACGCTTTGTACAATGTCAAATAATGTATTATATTTATAAACAATTGCTTAGTGTGGATGAAACCTAACGATAACCATTTCAGAAGGCAGTGTCATTGACCGTTAAAAGAGATGACTGTAGCATAATTAGTGAAGGTTTTAATCGTTTACTGTGCCTGAGTTTATGAATTTGCCATGGTGGATTGTCTAAAACAAATGACTATATGATGTCACAGAGGTTGCTGTGCTACTGGGGTATCATCGGTATACATTAAATCGAAAAGCTTTTGTTCTAACATGACACACGTATATTATTTTACAGAAAAAGAACAAACTGCACCGTTGTTAAAAAAAAAAATGATGGTAAACGCTATGTGGTATTAATCAGTGAAAGTGAGTAACAGAGTGAGTACCAAAGAGTAACAGCCGTATCTAAATAGTGTTATATATTTACCATATACATACAATAATTGCTAGTTCACATTAAGGTCATATTTTCTAGTATTTAAATCAGCCATCGTAGGACGTATGAAGCATTTCACACATCTGCCTTGATTCGGAAATACTTGCTCGTCGTCGTTTTATTTCGAAGTTTGTTGGTGAATTGCTCATTATTTGTAGAGCTTTCCAACCCATCTGTCAAACCGTATTAAGAAATGGTGTACAGGACACTTGATCGGCG